>WOXC01000856.1:0-136584 GCA_011680675.1 Gymnobelideus leadbeateri | reverse complement strand
GAAGGTCTCCAGAACACTGGATAGATCCTTTATGAAGTATTCTTGGGCCAGGTAGCTTCTTGCTAATCTCCCCAGATTTATTCTCATTTATTCATTATTTTTCTATAGGCAACATGCGATTCTAGAACTGAAGTCCGAAGGAAGAATAAAACAAGCACATATTGAGTACATATTACAGGCCAAGCACTGTTGCTAAACACTTTACAAATATTATTCCATTTGATCTTCACCACCACCCTGTGTAGGAAAGTGAGGGAGAACCAAGAGTAAGGTGACTTGGCACACAAAGTCATAGAGCTATTAAGTATCTGAGGCCAGATTTCCATACAGGTGTTCCTGATTACAGAACCTGTGGGCTAACCACTGGATCACCTCTTTCCCAGATGATAAGGACTGAACAGAATGAAGAAGTATGGGTGAATGCCAAGCAACTCCAGGGGATGACTTAGTTGCCCTGATGAGATCATAGGTCCATTAGAGTAGACTAACTTTGGAGCTAGAAGAAGTTCTGATGATATTTAGTTTGATCTCTATCATTCATAGAAAATAACAGTAGATCCTAAAGGACCTAAGTGGCTTACAGATCACCACACCACAAATCAGAGGCAGATCTGCAACCAATGCACATTAGGTCATCACGATGAACTCTGTATTATTATCCCTATTTTTTCAGAAAAAGAAACTGAGGCTTGAAGAGACTGTGACCTCCCTAATAGTGCAACCCTCGTAGAGCAGAGTTTGTCTAAGAGACGATACCTAGTCCTAATGCCATATTTTGAGTTAAAAACTTCAGTTTTTAAAGAATCACAAAACCGTGCACCATTCTGCAGCACACTCCTAACTTTAGAATTCTCCTCTCACACTTCTGAAAACCCAAGTGATTTCTTTTCTTCCAGGGTGTTCCTGACACCACATTTACAGCTCCTCCAATTTGACTGCCCCCCCACCCGCTCCTCTTTATCTATAGAGCTCTTTTACACTGACTAATATTATCATGCAACAGTCTCTGAGAAATTGAAAATGACTCACACAGAAGACGATGCAGAGATACATACTAAGTAGCCCATTACGGGCTGCAACATACAGGGTTTCCAAAGTCATGGTGCAATTTTAAGCTTCAATAGCTAAATAAATAGCTTTTATTAAACTGATCACTTAATAGTATAAAACTGCACTAAGATTTTGAGGATACTTTGTATAGTCCTTGGGAAACTTTGGGATACCTTGTATGGTCTATGGGGATCTTCAAAGGAAATAAATAAAAGATGACATTGGAGAAATATGAAGGAAAAAGAAAATGGGCTGGTCTAATGACAAGGAGGTGGGATTACAGGTGGACAGCATGAGTGCTCCACAGGTATCCTTGAGCTGTGAGGAGATATAGAAAGAGGCCTTCTGCAACTTGTGAAGACTCCCATATAGCAAAATTAGGGAAGGTCATGGACAGGTCATGTGTGATGATGGACATGGATGGGTTCATATCTCCATTGTTGGAAGAAGTTCTCAAGTCAATGCAATCACTTTTCCATTGGTATATTTGACAATATAATAAAACTACAGGATCTCACTTTATCATTAGCACTGCCATATGATTTTTGGTTTGCTCCAGTTTCATAAATTCCTTAAATTGGGAACTTCAGGCTTGGTGAAATCAACCAGTCATTTACTTTATCAATTCTGTAAACCTGGTTTGCTAAAATGATCATTTTCACCACTGAGAATACCATTCAGATACAATGAACTCTTAGGTCTGTCTCTAATTCTGATCTCTTTCTTATCCCATAATGTCCTGTTTGGATTATCATGCTTACCTTCTTTATTATTATATCTTGTTGCCTTATCATCTCCTAGCTAAGAGACCTTAGAGTAACTGTCTTGGATGGATGGATGGATGGATGGATGGATGGGTTGGTGGATGAATGGATAGGTGGATAGATAGAAAAAAGTATTATTAAGTACTTAATATGTGTTAAGCTTTATGCTAAGCACTGGACATACAAATACAAAAGCAAAGACACTGTGAACTTACGTGCTAGAGATAAGCAGTGATGAAAAGGACTAAAATGAAACTACCTGAGAGGATAGTGAAAGTAAAACCCACACCAGGGTATAAGCAGGTAAACAGGAAGTCAGATTGAGGTCTGAGTCAACAATTCCCAAAGTCAACAGATCCAATGGGATAGCTAGGTAGGATGGTATGAACTGAGTCCAAGAGCAAAAGAAGAGCCAAAGCTAGGAAGTGAGGTCAGGCAGGCATGAAGTACCATCAGCTTGGTTTGTTCTAGCAGGAGGAATCAGTCCAACACACCATCTCTTTGTAAGGGCAGTGTGTCAGGCACTGGGGAAGCTAGATGGCTCAGTGTATAGAGTGTCGGACTTCGAACACACTCTTAGTTAAAATTTGGCCTCAGATTCTTACTAGTTATGTGATTCTGGTCAAGTCACTTAACCTCTCTGTGCCTCAGTTTCCTTACTTGTAAGTAGAGATAAGAATAGAATCTATCCTCCCAGTTTGTTGTGAGGATCAGATGAGATAATCCTTAAGTACTTTGCAGAGCTTAAAGTGCCAATGTTATTGTTGCTGTTGTTGGGTTTTTTTTTTTATTATTACTACTGCTATCTCTCTGTCCTTGGCTGTTTCCACACAGCTTTGAAGACAAACACAGGATCATACAACCCCAGACCTGACAGAAGAAAGAGATCCTTTAATCCCACTCTTGGTGAAGCATGAGCCCCAATAACAACACCCCTGATCAGTTATTATCAATCCACTTCATGAAGGCCTCTAAAGAGTTCAGAAGAGGATAGAGACTGTCCAGTTTTGCTACAGTATCATTTATTATATACTTTAAATAATGATATGCAGCAGAAGCTTATAATTTCATAGTGTTGCCTTTTTGTTCTTCTTTGTATGATGGAATATTTGTGGTTCTGACAATTAACTTCATAATGAAAGAGAAAATTCAATTTAGAAAAAGATCCTTCAGAATAAGGGAGTTCACTTCTTCATGAAGCTGCTCCTTTGACTTTTGATTGCTCCAGTTCTTAAGTTCTTCCTAGGACGGAACTGAAATCTTCCTTTTTGCAACTTTTGCCCATGGTCCCTAATCACTATCCAACATGATGACATGATCATCCTTCAATATTTAAAAATTTGAATCTCTTCTTCTTCATCCTTAACATCCTTTCTCTCCACCAAGTCCTCCCAGTGTGGTATAATTTCTAGACTGCCACGAGTCCTGGTCACCGTGCCCTGGAAGGTTGATCCCAAACTTTCCCACTGAACATTCTAGATACTTGTACTTGAATTAATGTAAACTGCATTTGAATGAATTTCTACTTTTTCCATACCGCCCCTCAGAGTCTTAAGTTCCATATAATTACCTCTTACTGTGCATAGTAACATTTCTTTTTATCAGTCCAATAACTGCCTCCTTTTAGCTTCAAGGGGTGCACAGTAGTTCTTAAATCCCAGGATTAGGTGAACACATCCATTGGAATAAGGGAGCTCCACAGGAAGATCTGCACAGAAAGAAAGAATTGCCTTCTGTTAATAGGTCTACTCCCTCATGGGCTCTAATTGGAAAGAATCTCTCTGTGACTCAAAAGAAAAGAAAAGAAAGATTTAAGTAACTTGTGTCTCCCACTGGCCCTTTCACCTCCTCATAGCATCCTCCTCTGGTGGCCAAGCCTCTATTAGGACTATTCATCCCCTTCATTGTGGAACCTGGAAACTGTTGTCTTTGCTTCAGGCAACTAAGGAGTAGATGTTTCCCTACCATCGTCACCCCCAACTCCCCTAAGCTGTCAGATGTTCTAGCCTTTGATACTACCTCCATTCCATCTACCTTCTTCCCCCCTCCATATGCCCCCAAAAGAAAACATGCTCAACTATTTTTTCTCCCTTCTGAAAAGGGTAGGATCATTCATTCATTATTTTTTCCTGAGATCTTCTCCATATGGTTCAACTCTTAACCAAAGAATCAAAAATTTTGTATTAGGAGAAACCTTAGCACCAACTAGTCCAATTCTATCATTTTCCAGATGAGGAAAATAATGTCCAGGGAGTTCATAATTTGCCCAAGGTCACATAGGTTACAAAAGGCAAAGATGGGGTTTGAACTCAAGTTCCCTGACTCTTGGACTCTGTTCATTCGTTCCACTGCACCATACTGCTAGCCTACCTTCACTGACTTGCCAGATCAAATTATGGAAGGGTTTGTCCTTAATGGTTTCTTTCCTGCACTGAAGGTTTTGCTGTAGATGTATCCACCAGGAGGTCAAAAGGGGAATGGGCAGTGACCCAATAAGGACCAATTCTCTTGACTATCACAGATCCTTTAGTAACTATGCTTATTACTTCTGTTGGGGACATCTTGGCAGAACTCAGTGCAATGGGAAGTCCCAACTATTTCCAACCATTTCTAAAAGATCTAGTCCTTAATTGGCATTTAGCAGAGTTTATGGGATAAGTAGATGTTGTGTTTACATTTGTTAATTGAAAGCACTTTACCCTGGAGTTAAATTACAGTGAACATCATTAAACCTCAATTAAGATCCATCTGAATCTCTGCACCATTATATATTTGGTGAGTATTGGCCCAGCCTATTCAGGACAGTCAGATGATGGGTTTCTGTGGGGGGGACAGGGTACTTCACACTTAGCAGCTCTCTATTATTTGCAGAGGTAGAAGTAAGGGGAGGCTCAGGGCCAACCTGGAAGCATATATTATGCAGAATTCCTAAGTCTTTTCCAAATCATGCTGCCTGCACTCCAGCCTTCCTTATTATTTACCTTCTTCATTCCCCTGTTGCTAGAAAGAAGACTCTTCTCCTGGGACTCAGGGTTTGGATAAATGAGCTTCTGCTTTATCTTGCTTGGAACCAGGCCTCCACATCACTTTCTGGTCATTTGAAAACCATGCTGCTGGCATGTGCACTCACCCTTCCACCCATTTTTAAAAAATCTTCTCTTTGTGTTACCTTCCCCCATTAGAATATAAACTCCTGAAAGGAAGGAATTGTCTTAACTGCTTGTATCTGTGTCCTTCTTGCCTGTCTCAGAGTAAGGACTTATAAAAGATTTATTATTCATTCAAAATGGTCGCAACTGGTACCCCTTCTGCTGAAGAGAAAAAAAACAGCTGGGGCTCAGAAGGAGCATCTCCTGCCACCCAGGACATCAGATATAGGAAAGAGGGATCAGTGGAACTTCCACTGAGGGAAGAGCCCAGACAACTCAATATGCTTGGCTAGAGCCTGATGAATTTCACTGGTCAATAAGTTGATACAGAGAAAGCACCAGAGGCAACAAACAAGATCTATGGAAGAGGAAGGTTTAGATCTTGAGCTTAGAAATAAAACCCAACCCAAACAGAAATTCTGAGAAATTAATCCACGCAGCAAGCACAAGCTGAGTACTGATCATGGACTCCGTACTGTAATAGGTACTGTAACAATACCAAGGATTGGGGAAACCTAAGCCCCATCTAAAGGAGTTTACAGTCTCACTGGAGAAGCAGCCTTTACACACAGTAAATACAGTGACAAAGCATCCCACAAATGAGGCCTGGGCGACACAGTCCTGTGCAAATAGAAATGCAGAGGGGGCATGCACTACAAGTGTGGCTAGAGTGTAGTCAGTCAGGGAAAGACTGGCTTAGTGGCAAGACGACTGGATTTGGAATCAGGAGAAATGTGGGTTCACTCTAATCTAGTGTCTACCAGTGGTTTAATTACTCCGAGATCACTTAAATTCTCTGGGCCCTAATTTCCTTGCCTGTAAATTGTAGATAATAATTGTTCTACAGGGTTGTGGTGGAGAACACAGGAGATAATAGATGTAATATAATAGCTACTGCTATACATATACATAATATATGCAATGCTAAATGTATAGGTAATATAGTAGCTATTATTATTGTTAATTGAAGAAGGCTTCTCATAAGAGGAAAGCTTTAAATGAGCTCTTTTTTGCTTTTTTAAAACCTCTTAAGTTATTATTTATTTATTTTAATGTTCTTTTCTTTTTAAATTTTGAGTTCCAAATTCTCTCCCTCCCTCCCACCCTCACTCATCCACTGAAAATATTATATCATATCAATTATATTGATAAAACATATATTATATTATACCAATATCTCATTGTATCAATTATCGGTAATCAATATTATATCATTATAAATGTGAACCTATGTAAAACATATTTCCGTATTAGCCATATTGTAAAAAAAGGCAGGAAAAATAAGGAAAGTGAGAATATTAAACTTCAGTTTGCACTCAGAGTTCACCAGCTCTCTCTCTGGAGGTGGATAGGATCTTTTTCATCATGAATTCTTTATAACTGTCTTTGTTCATTGTATTGATGAGAGTAGCCAAGTATTTCACAATTGATCATCATTACAACATTGTTATTACTGTGCATTGATCTCCTGGGTCTTTTCACTTCACTTTGCATTAGTTCACATAGGTCTTCCCAGTGCTTTTCTGAATCCACTTCTCCATCACTTCTTATAGCACATTAATCCTCCATCACAATCATATGCCGCAATTTGTTCAGCCATTCCCTCAATTTCCAATTATTTGCCACAATAACCAGAGCTGATATCACATTTTTGTACATAGTTTTCCTTTTCCTTTGATCTCTTTGAGGTACAGGCCTAGTAGTGATGTTACTAGATCAAAGGATATGCAATTTTATAGCCCTTTGGACATAGTTGCATATTATTCTCTAGAATGGTTGGAGCAGGTCACTACTCCACCACGATTGATTAGTGTATCTACTTTTCACTCATCTTCTCCAGCAGTTTTCATTTTTGATGGTTGTGAGATGCTATCTGAGTTGTTTTAATTTGCATTTCCATAATCAATAGTGGAATCAATCAAGAGCATTTTTCCCATGACTAGTCTTGATTTCTTCTTAAAAATGTCTTTTATGTTCTTTGATCTATTTCTATAAATTTAACTCAGTTTTATACTCAGATTATATTTGAGAAATGAGACCTTTATCAAATATTGTCAACCCACTCCCTCATTTTCACCCTCCACTGTAGAACTTCTTCCTTGAACACCTCTATTATGAGATAAAATTTTTACCGTTTTGTATTTCCCTTCCCCTTTTCCCCAGTACGTCTCTCTTTCTTACCCCTTCATTTATCTTGGAGATTGTTCAAACATAATTGACTCACACCCATGGCTCTGTCCATGTAAACTCCTTTTAACTGCTCTAATAAATAAATAAATAACTGAAGTTGCTAGACGTTAGCTTCCCATATAGAAATGTAAACAGTTTAACTGTATTGAGTCCCTTATGATTTCTCTTTCATGTTTACTTTTTTATGCTTCTCTGTCATTATATCTCAAGATAATAGTTATTTCAAGAGTACCATTTCTTAGAAGCTCATATCAATTAAGGCATCTACTTTCCCTGTTCCTGTGGCACCTCAGACCAGATGTCCCCTCACTGGCCACCGCTCCCTGTATGTGTTCTCTGATTAGAATGTAAGCTTTTGGCGGTAGGGGCTCTCTTTCTTTTTTGTATTTATATCCCCAGTGTGCCACACAGTGCTTGGCACATAATGGGTACTAAATAATGCTTTTTTCATTCATTCACTTTAATGATTTTTTTATCTCAAAGTTCTGAGAACATCAAATGTAGGTTCTGGAAGGACCTTTCGATACTATCTAAACAATGTCCTAATTTTCTAGAGAATTAGACTGAATTCTAGAAAACTGAGGCCTAGAGAAATAGAAGAAAGGACTTGTCCAAGGACACACAGCAAGTAATTGGCAGATCCAAGCCTAGAACCTAAATGTCCTGACTCCCCACTCGTGACACTTTCCATTATCCAGTACAGTCTGACAGCAGACTCTCCATGGGTTTCCTTTGTCATGCCTAAAGCCACTGTTTCTAGGTTCTTGTACGTGGAGCTTTCACTGTGCATGGCAGAAATAGATTTCTGACAGCAAGAGAGAATAAAAACAGTCCAGACAGAAATAAAATGTAGATCATTTCAATGCCACTTCATATCTTTATAAAAGCAATAATATTCCATTTCATGTTGAATGCCCTATATCAAGCTTATGTTAACAGTAGTGGATTTCCCCGGGACCTCACAGCATTTGTATTTCTGGCAAAACTGACTTTCTTCTCAACACTGAGGGAGAACTTCCTGGAACTTGACCCTGCTGGGGAGATGTTCTTGGGGTGGCTTCCTTTAGGGGTTTCTCATTGGGGCTTTTCCTATATAACTCATGTTTGTGCTGTGCTTAAAAAGAAGCATGATGATGAATTTGAAGTCAGGAAACCCTGGATTCAGATACTGCCTCTGACACTTATGAGCTCTGTGACTTTAAATAAGTAATTCAACTCTATGAGCTTTGGTTTCTTCATATGTAAAAAAAATAATGGAATAATTCCTATAGACTCTCCTCCCCCCCAGATGTTATAAGGTTCCAATCAGATGATTTATGTAAAGTGATTTGAAATCTTTAAGGCTCTATATAAACATCAATTATTATTATTTAATGGTTGAAAAACCCTTTCTTTTCTCTATAATTATCAATAGCAAATATCTGACATTTTTTTTCTCATTAGTCTTCATGACTGAAGAACGGTAGTAGAAAGGGCACAAGACTCAGACTCAGGACATGGGTGTATGATTGCCTGATTTACACATCACTCTTGAGCATGACCATGGCTATGCCAATTCATCCTCTTCAGCCTCAGCTTCTCCATTTGTAAAATGGGGATAATTAGGGTAGAATTAATGGCAACAAACCAGAGTTGCAAAGACACACATTTCAGTTTGATATAGGGAGGAACTTCCTCACAATTAGAGCTTTTCCCAAAAGAATGGTCCTCTTTGGGAAGTAGTGAAGTATATGGTATCAGACATTACAGGGGTGCCTTCTTTTCAGTAGTTTTTCTATTAAAAAATCAACTTCCATGATGGGAGTGGGGGCTGGGGAGAAAGGGAATATGTCATAGAGGGGAAAAGAACTGGTGCAGACATCAGGCTGGTTTCCCCTATTAGAACAATAAAAATGGTACCTCTTGGGGGTGGCTAGGTGGCGCAGTGAATAGAGCACCAGCCCTGGAGTCAGGAGGACCTGAGTTCATAATCCAGCCTCAGACACTTAACAAAAAAAAAAAAAACTACCCATGTGACCTTGGGCAAGTCACTTAACCCCAATTGCCCCTCCAAAAAGCAAAAAAAAAAAAAAAATTAAATTAAATTAAATTTAAAAATGTTACCTCTTGTGTGTCTTGGGTTTTATGATTTTCAAATTAATCTTAAATATACTCCTAGGGAGTCAGTAATTTCTGGCAGAAAGGCCCAAGATTTAGAGTCATGAGATTGGGATTTGTCTTGGCTCCTCCTAATGTGGACTTTATACCAGTCATTTAACTTTTGTGGGTCTAGGTTTCTTCACCTATAGAATAAGAAATTTGGACTAGGACCATATAATTCCTATAAGGTCTCTCCTACCTCTCTAGATCTTATGATGGCACGTTTTCATTTGGCTTCCCAAATAATTCCACTAAATGGGAAGTGAGATGTTATCCCCATTTTACAGATAAGGAAACAAAAGCCTGTAGAGGTAAAATGACTTACCCAAGTTCATACAGCTGGTTAGTGGCATAACATAACCACAGGCCTTCTGCTTCCTAGCCTCTTCAACCTCTGCCCATTCAGCCTAAGGCTGGGGAAGCATAAGCTTCTCTACATCCTGATCTTGACCCCTACCCCAACACACATCCACACCCAAGCCACACACACACAATTTCAGCTGATTCAATTTTTAATGAGAAATGTCTAGCATCATGCTCCAGCCTAGTTTTGTAGACCAAAGACCAGGAATCGCCTAGTCAGATTTAATGATATCCTCAGGTGGTCTCCAATTATCTCAAGAAAACGTTGTAAAATTCTAAAAATGAAACAAAATGCCATCCATTTTCCATGCCAACTGAAGTGAAATTTGTTTTAGTTTTTAAAACAAATTAAGTGTTTGCAAAACTTTGAGGTTAAAGAAAAATGTTGAGAGTCTTGAAAAATTTAACGAATTGTAGGTCCCTGACACTCCTCAAAGACTGGGAGTTATTAGAGCAGATGTAAAGATAGTTGTTGGCCTTTAGCAGTCATGGTAGAAAGAAAGCCCATGGGGCTCCTGAGGACCATGTTCAGTTGAGATTGGGTCACAGAAATGAAACCAGGCAATTTCACAGAGTACTGGCAGAGAAAGAACATGGAACTGGGCATATTGACTGCTTTTCTAGAATTCTCATGGAGCTCTTAAGAGGAGCAAGATGTACATAGGCTTTAGAGCTGGAAGGCAATTTAGATGTAGCCTAACTCCATCATTTTACAAATAACTGGGAGCTAAAAGTGAACTGGCCTAGGTCAAAAACCTAAAGAGCTGAATTGTGATCCAGGATTTACAGATCCAAGTCTAGCTCTCTTTACACTATAGCCAAAAGGAAGTAGGAACTAAAAAGGAACTAACACTAGGTTCTCAGAGGACTTGAAGAGATCCCAGAGAAAGCCTAAGAATGGACTTTGAAATCTTTTGGACATCCTTAAGGACTTAACCCCAAACCATTGGATGACTCACCAAATTAACTTCCTGGACAGAGACATTGCTAAAATGGGGGTGGGAGTATTTTCTTTTCTTTTCTTTTTGGAGGGCAATTGGGGTTAATTGACTTACCCAAAGGCACATGGCTAGTAAGTGTGTCAAGTGTCTGAGATCAGATTTGAACTCAGATCCTCCTGATTGCAGGGCCAGTGCTCTATTCACCTAGCCAGCCCAGGTTGGGGTCTTTTAAGTTGGCTTTTAATTCGCAGTTGAAGTGGAGTGAGTCTCGACTGAACTAAGGCCATGAAAGCATTCAACCAAGTCAGTTTCTGTACAGGGCTGGCCACAGCATCTCACCTCAGCCTACTTTTGAGGTTTCCAAAGTCCTGACCCTGAACCTTAGCCTAGGTACTCCTGAACCTTAACTTCCATAAGCCACAATCTCTCAACAAAGTTTTTGGTTCTGTCCCACACCAACTCAACCATATGTACTCTAGATATGGCTATGTCAACCGACTGATTCCAATGACTGAAAGTGATTATGATTTAGGTATTGTGTTATAGAGCATCATCCAGGAAGCAGGACTTCTAGCAGTTTCTGTTACTTCTTATGCATTCTAAGTTGGCAGGAGAAGTATAGTCTATTTGAGGTTCTTAGGGAATAAATCATGAGAAGTGACTTCTCCCTTTGCTAGAGGCAAATCCGTTAGGGTATTAAGGCCAACACAGTAAACTAAGCAGGGTGATATTGTTTTGAACAACTTTTTGGCCATGGAAAAAATAACGAATTCTTTTTGGGAATGGAATTACAGGTTTTAGGGGTCTCTATATGACTATAAATGTATTTCTAGGCATAAATTAATATTAGGATAATATGAAATCTGAATGGTCAGTTCCACACTTATCATGACTTACCATGATATTTCCCATTTTCTTTTCCTCTTTCCATCACCACTTTGGAGGAGGAAAAGAGAGGGGAAAGGGATTTGGAAGAGTGTTTGGTACCTACTTACTAGTTGGGAGAGAAAATTCAACCATACAAAGAACAGTTGGAACCCTCCCTCCCCTTTCCTAACCCCTAAGCACTGCTTCTGGGACTTTTCTCTTTTTTAGAGCAAAGCCCTGTCAGTGTGCCATGCCATCCTTTCAAAAGGATAATTACACCTGTATCCCCCCCAAGAGACAAGGCTGCTGTCAGCGGGGAGGAGCCTGATGCGGATGCAAATGAAACTGAGTGCTCACATATGCATAAACCCTGACAGCTCTTCAAGTAAGCCTGAGTTTCTCTGACCCAAACTTTCATGCATCCACTTTGTCCTCAATTCAGGGAAAGAACGTGGAACGTTTTGTTAGTTTATTCACTGATGCTGTTTTGTGGACTAATGGAACACTACTTATCCCTTCCTCTCAGCTGCCATAATGCAAGCTTGTAAGTGTTTCCATAAGGGTCCAGTTCATCTTTTTTCAGGTCATGTCTTCTTGTACTCACACTCCCATTGGCTTTCCTAGTATACCCATATGTGAAAATTACACCCTCTCCACATTGCACTGCATGTGAAACCCTGGTGGAGATCCTGGGATTCCAGAAGGGGACCAGAGTGATCTAGATTACAGTATAAACATGAAACATTCAGTATTTTAAAGTGTAGTCTCCTTTTAAGGGAGATGTTTTGGATATGGGAGTGTGTATAATGCCACCAGGAGAGAGGTAGGGTGCAGGAAGATATGACTGTAGCCACAGAATTTAGCTGAAGATGAAGAGGCCACAGGAGCCAAGTGAGAACAGAGCTGGGATTTATGCCCTGCCCCCCAAGTCAAAAGAAGGTAAAGTATCCCACTAGGATGTCAGAAGAATGGGAATATAACCAGATGGGGAAAGAAGGGTAAGATTATGGGAAATTCCTTCTTTAAAAGGTGAGGGAGGAGCTGGGATGGAAGAATGGAGATCCCAAGGTAGAACACTGTGGAATCCAATATAGGCAAGATCAGCTATGAGGCTTTTGTTATTCACTTCGGAGGAACTTAGAGGAGGAAAATTTTGGCCAATTTTTGTGGAAAAACTAACATCTGTAACTGTCCAACAATGTCAGCCTACTGGCTGACAGACTCCTGCCACTGAAAGCAGACAAGTCAAGGCTGGATTACTACCTGCCAGGGCTTCTATCAATGACATTCTTGCACTGGGTGGATGATTGAAATGAATGCATTCTAAGGTACCTTCCAGTTCTAAAATTGTAGCGTTTAAAGGAAGAAACAGGTAACAAACTGTTCCCTAGGCAAGATTGCTTAATATGCATTAACATGAGCCAATGCTGATTATGCTCATAAACTGAGAATAACTCAAACTCCAAGATCTCTTCACCTTGAATACTACAAGGTACAATTAGACCAGTTAGCTTGTCACCTATTCTAAGAAATTATCAAATAGCCACGTTGAGTTGTGTAACTTATAATAGAAGTGTTGGTGAAGCCAGTGACAAGAAGGGATAAAAGGGCCTGACCTAGCAAAGTAGAATCTACTTTTGTTTTGCCACCAGGTAGTGACAGCATCTTAGAAAGAATCTAAGACATGCCAAAGCTAACAAAAATATGGAATGAAATACAGGGACATTTTCAGGGAACATAATGTGGGGGTTTTACATTCCATTGACAAGTCTAGTCAACTGCGTATCTCCTCCCCTCCTCATAACCACAATTTGTAGACAGACAGATAGACAATGCCCACACAACTAGTGTGTAGGTGGTTGTCAATGTGAAGTAGTCTGTGAGGTCTCAGAAGGTACCCCTGGCTCAAAACGGCCTCTTTCATTACCTGGATTTGCAGGTAGAAGGAAACTTAGAGCTCATCTAGTTCCTTTAGTTTACAAGTTACGAAACTGAGACCCAGAGAAATTGTGACTTGTGGGTTCATCCCAGTCATCCTAGGATCATAGATTTTATCTTTAAGGGAATTTATAAGTTGTCTAGTTCAACCCCTTCATTTTAGAAATGAGGAAACTGAGACCCAGATGGGTTCAGTGCTTAGCCAAAAAACACACGAATCTTAAAGGTCAGATCCAGAATTCCAATGCAGGTCTTTTGTTTTTGTCTTCTGTTTTCTTTTCACTATTCCATTTTCATTCTATTACCTGTCACAGTACCTGAAATTGCACTTTTATTAACTCATTCCTTTGTGATATTGATGGTGGACACCACAATCCTGTTGCCTATCTCAGTGTCACTAACTGTCTCTAATGGTAGCCCATACCATCCCTCTATCTCTCTTCTTCCACCTTGCTACGTGTGCCTCATTAGCATTCTCTCTAAGTTCCTGTTTTTAATGGAAGGGGCTTCTCTAGCCCTTAGCTCAATTGATCAACAGCCATAAACAACACATCCCAACACCAATCAAATTTTTACTACCTTTCATTACATATACTCTCTTTTTCAGGTGATCTCTGATTATTTACTCTAGTAATTCCTGGGGAGATCATATTTTCTCTCCAGGGATGCATCAATAAAAGTTTGTAAATAGACAACTAATTTGCATACAGTGATAATAATTAGACTTTTTTAAGCCAAAATTTAAAAGATACTGGTTTCCTCTCATATTACCTACCTGTCAAGGATATGGGTGAGGGATGAGGGTGGGATCTGGGGCACAAAGTCATAGCTATATTCAATATTTTGAATGGATGGACCCAGGGAAAGGGAAACAAATAGAAAACATGAGTTTGCTTGACCCCCAAAGAGCAAGAATGGGTCCAATGGATGGAATTTACAAAGAGGTAAATTTAGGTTTGAGGCAAGGAAAATAATTCCTCATAATTGGAGCTAGCTAAAAGTGGAATAGACTGATTCCTGAATTAGGGATTTTCTCTCAGAGTCTTTCAAACACACAGTGGGTGAACATTCTTTGGATGTCCTGTTAAGGGAATCCCTTTTACTGTTACTTGGATGAGATGGCCACTGATGTCTCTTCCAGCTCTGCGACTCCATAATGATAGTTCCACAGCTAGAGGTGATGTTATGATTTAGAACCAGAGTACCTAGATTTAAGCCATGGTTTTGAGTCATTCTATCTATGGACAAGTTAATGAACCTCTTTGTGCCTATTTCCAACTGAGGGGCTTAGACAGAAAAATCTCTAAAATATCTTCTGGCTTCTAAGTCTATGATTTTAAGACCCTTCCAACTCTAAGAATTCTATTAAAAGCAAATACCTCTGGGAGATCTAACACTTTTAGACATCATCAGCAAACAGCTTAGCACAGATTAGGTGATAAGTATATGAGAGAAATATAGTTAGAGGTGGGCCAGAGGCAGCTAGGTGGTACAGTGGAGAGAGTGCTGGATTGGAAGTTAGGGAGATCTCAATTCAAGTTCTTTCTCAGATACTTAATGACCCCAGCAAGTCATTTAAAACATCTACCTCAGTTGCCTCATTTGTAAAATAAGGGTAATAGTAAGACCAACTTCCTAGGGTTGTCATGAAGATCCAATGAGGTAATACTCATAAAGAGTTTTGCAAATCTTAAATAATGATGTAAATGTTAGCTGTTATTATTATTAGCTATTATTAAAATAGTCCTTTAAAGCTTATAAAGCATTTTCTATACCTTTTCTCATTTGATACTCATAATAATCCTCTTGCCATATGTCCGACTTATGATCCCTGTTTTAAAGATGAGGACACAGAGACAAAGAGATTTTAAAGTACATGTCCATGCTTAGATTATAAGTGTTCAACAATATGAATTTAGGTCCTCACACTCCAAAAGTACTATCTTTCTAAAGTCTACCAAATCCAACACTGATTTCACTTAAACCTTTCAGAAGATATGATTTGACTTGAGGTTGTTTGGGGATGCCAGAAGGAGGGAGAGGACTACAGAATGGGAGAGACAGATTGCCAGTGACCAAAACTTTTTTTTAAAGCAATTGGGGTTAAGTAACTTGCTCAACGTTACACGGCTAGTCATTATTTGTGTGTGGGTGCTCATTTTCTGAGGCCAGTTTTGATCTCGGGTCATCCCAACTCCGAGACCGACGCTCTTACTCACTGCGCCACCTAGCCGCCCCTTGTGACCAAAACTTCTAAATTCAGCCTGGAATTGCCCAAATAAATTCACACACCTGTATTTCCTTAGATGAATCACTTCACCTCTGTCTCTGAATCTATCTCTCCTTCCTACCCCTCTTTTTCTCTTTACTCTCCCTTTTCTCCCCCTCCTTCCTTCATCCCAGACATAATGTTCATCTCCATCCTCAAAGGCAAACGGAGAGGGAGGTAGAAACAATCCGTGTTACCTCAGTCAGAAAAGTCACTTTCCTCTCTCTGGGTCTTAACTGTCTTCCTTACAAAACAAAAAGGTTGAACCTGTTATCTCTAAGGCTGTTGTTCAGTTGTTTCAGATGTGTTTAATACTTTGTGACCTCATTTGGGGTTTTCTTGGCAAAGATACAGGAATGGTTTGCCATTTCCCTCTCCAGCTCATTTTACAGATAAAGAAACTGAGGCTAACAGGGTTAAGTGATTTGCCGAGGTCCCATAGCTAGTAAGTGTCCAAGATCAGATTTGAACTCAGGAAGATGAGTCTTCCTGATTTCAGGCCTGGGATCCATCCATTGCACCACCTAGCTTCCCTATCTCTAAGGTACCTTCCCGCAGATCCTATGAAATTGAGAATATTGACATTTTCGTCCATGGAAATAAAACATCCCATTGTACCTAACTGAAGCCAGTCTCTTCTTCTCAGTTATTTCATCATTGTCTACAGTTCAGAGTTGCCATTCTATGAGCTATGGCCTTCAGAAAACTGCCATTATCGAATCAGCAGTGCCATTGATAGTGTCTTCATACCTCCCTTATTTAGACTGACTAGCAGGTGTGGTATGGGAATAAGGTCAGATTCAATTACTGAAACATATTTTAGACACTTAAATGCTTAGAAGTGTAAGAGATCTTGGAGATCATCTCATCTAAACATTTCATTTTGTAGATGGGGAAACTGAGGACCAGAGAGGTGATTTGATTTGTTGGAAGTTGTTAGCAGTGCAGTGACATACAGGAAGCAGAAGCTGGGTCTCCTGAGTCCCTGAATTATAAAATAATTATTTAAATCATGCCTCTTTATTATTTTCAAGTACCAAGAATAACTTGAAGTAACAGCAAACAAGTAGAGATCTCAGGAGGCCAGCTTTGATGAATAGATGTGACTAATTTGTAATTCATCTATTAACTACTGGTATGCAAATGATGGTAGCAAAGTGATTTAGAATAGTTTGTTCTCTTAAGTAGGTCAAATATCACCCCCTGCCACTCTGCAAAATGAGAGGAATGGATTGGATCTTCCAGACATGGCACTCTCAACTTTTTCACCAATAGTCTAGAACTGTCCCTCTGGGATCTCCATCAAGGAAGAGAATGGACCTATCTAGTCTTCCTATCCTTCTTTCAAATTAGGGATTACCCAGGATTGGTTTATATCTTCTCTAGGGACAATGTCCTCAGGAAAGGTCCCATACCCTATCTCACCCCAATCCTAGGGATAAGGGTATTCTCTAACAACTCATCCCAATGATAAATCCCCAGGCTCCTGACTCCAAAATGCAGGAAGTTGATTGGTTCATTATCTACTTTTCTAATCTTGCCATACACATTCAATCTCAGTTGGCTCATCTATTTAGAAAAAAAGGAATAATAAATATTACCTGTGATGCCCACGTTATGATGGTATTGTGAGGACCAGGTGGTACACTATCTGAAAAGTACTTTGCCCACTTCAAAGCACTATAGGAATTCCAGTTTTATTAAGGTTGGGGTTGTTGGGGGGTGGTTGTTCCTCTTTGCTGCTGCTAATGGTGTTGATTAGGATGCTATTTGGTGAGGTGAAATCAAAGGATTATGGATTCATAGATATAGTGCCAGAAGATATCTCAGAGAACATTCTCATCCACCCCCCTCATTTTTCGAGTGAAAAAACTTATGAACAAAGATTAAGTGACTTGCCCAAAGTCAAAACCAAAGTAAGTATCAGAGATAGGAATAGAACCCAGATCCCTTAGCTTAAGAGCCAGCAATTTTCCTCAGTGCTTTGACTTATGATTTCCCACAGGAGATACTATAATTCATATAGCAGGCATCAGAGTTTCTATGAAAGTTCCCCTATACGCTCTCTCTCTCTCTCTCTCTCTCTCTCTCTCTCTCTCTCTCTCTCTCTCTCTCTCTCTGTCTCTCTCTCTCTGTCTCTCTCTCTCTCTCTCCCCCTCCCTCCCTCCCAGACACAATGTTCATCTCTATCTCCCAATCCTAACCCATAAATGTCAAATGGGAAGGGAGGAGAAAGTGATCTTCCCCTTCCCTCTTTTTAATATGAAACAGTACCAAACATGGAGCTACCAGACCTGAGTTTGAAGCCTGGTTCTGTTGATTGTGATCTTTATGACCTTGGGCCAATCATTTAAAGTCTCTGAGTTGACTCAGGAGCCAAACAGTGCGTCCTCAGAAACAGCGTGTCCAAGCCACTCTCCCCCCAGATCACCTCCAAACTATGTAAAAGGGGACTCTGAACAAATTCTGGAGCCCCAGCACCCACAGAACAACACAGAGAAGCTAACCTCCCACTGAGGACAGCCCAGCAGCCCTGCAGGAAGGACCAGCACAGCACTCTGGGAGCCGGCAGCGCAGCGGGCAGTGCACAGGGAGCCAAGCACAGGTCCGCCTGAGTCGAGGTTTTAGCCCCAGGGTGGCAGGGCCAAGAGCTGACTGGAGGGACCCCAGAACACCAGACTCTGCCACCAGGCAGGGGAGCTTCCGTCCCAAATGTGGGGTCCTCACAGCTTCCGCCGGTTGGGTGGCCTCTGTAAAGCCTCCACATGCTCTGGCAAGCTGGATACCCACCCCAAACCTCCACCACAGACCACAAACCAGATCCAGGCAGTTTAAAGCAAGAGCGATTAACCCCCAGACTGATTGCTGGATCTCCCTACAGTTCACAGACCAGGAGCTAGAGCCACCACTGATGCTGCAAAATGGCTTCTGCGCCCTGTTTCTTCAGCAGCCTTTTGCCCCCAGGGGAGGAGGCCGACGTGTTCCCCAAATACTGGTCCCAATGTCCATAGGGCACTAACCTCTCACTTTGTCCTAGGCATATCTGTGCTGATAATTCTGGAATCGCCACAGCTGCTGGTGTTCTGGGGTCCCTCCAGCCAGCTGCTGGCCCAGCTGCCCTAGGGCTAAAACCTCGGCTCAAGTGGGCCTGAGCTCAGCTCTCAGAGTGCTGCACTGGCCGCTCCCTGCAGGACTGCTGGGCTGTCCTCAGCAGGAGGTTAGCTTCTCTGTGCCGTTCTGTAGGTGCTGGGGCTCCAGAAGTTGTTCAGAGTCCCCTTTTACCTGGTTTGGAGGTAATCTGGGGGCAGAGCACCTTGGAAGTGCTGTTTCTACTCTGCCATCTTGGCTCTGCCCCCAGCCCAGGAATTCTTAAAGCACATTGCTGTACCTATCTAGCAGAGTAGGGTGGGGAATCCTAGAGAGGACTGGCCCATCAATCATTGGGAAGTGGGGAGTGGATCTAAGGTTTCACATGGAACAGAGGTCCTAGTTTCCAGCATGGGAGCAATTAGAGGGGTCTACTTGGTGCCAGTTCCATCTGAGATTCTCCCTTTTTTTTCTCATGTCATATAAAATAGAAGCAACTCCTGGACATCCTTATCCTGAAGGAGATAAGACTCACAGTTTGTATGTAGGGGAGAGTGGAATAGAATAGTTTCGTTCAAATTTCCAAAGGGCCATTATGTGGAAGATGGATTAGTGTTGTTTTGTTTGGACCCAGAAGGCAGAACTTGGATCAATGAGCGGAAATTAAAAGGAGATAAATTTAAGGCTGAAGTCATGAAAAACTAACAGAGCCACCCCAAAGTGGAAAGCCTGCCTTGACTTGTTTGAAGAATCCCCTCATTTGAGATAATCAAGAAAAAAGCTGGATGATCCCTTCTCAGAAATACTATAGAGCAAAATCCTTTGGGGGCATGGCTTGTACTAAACAGCTTCTGAGTTACCTTCTGTCTCTCAAATTCTATGATTAGGTAATAACACATTAATTTTATTATAGTTCATTAGTAGAATTTTCAAGGGTATTTTGGAATTTCTAGTACAGAGATTTGTCATCTGTTAGCTTATGTAAAATATTGAATTTCTGGTGTATAATTTTGATCACTTGATCATATATTTCTAGGTATTTATTAGATGCTATATTTTTGAATCTTTCAGTGACTATGGTGCATAATTTTTATGGTTTCTTCACAAAATCTTTACTGGTCGATAAGTCTAGGTTCTTTTAGGATAATTTTTTCAATAATTTCTGCTAGCAATTATTATTATTGTCAATGAATGTTATGTCATTCTTTATACCCTATTATTATTATATAATTTACCAAATCATTTCCTAATGGTCTAGTAGATTTGCTGCAGAAACCCCACATGCCTTCAATTTCCCAGAGGAGACAAAGAATAAAAACATCACTGTTCTGAATTCTTAGCACCCACCCACCCACATTGTGCTCTACAGGTACTAAGCTAATACAACAGCAGTGTGTATTCTGGAGGAGCGTAGCCTTCCTAGCTCAGCAGGAACACTGGATCTGACAGAATATTCATTCTGGGGGAAGGTTGGGGGAAATGTTCTTCATCTGAATAATGAGCTGCAAAGGGTGACCTTGATAACTTCATTGTAGCAATCTAATGAACTGAAGGGATTGTTAAAAGCTTGCATCTTCCAAAACAGAATTGACAGAGATGGCAGAGGTACCTCCATAGGGGCCCATCATAATTCAACATTAGTTAAATGTACCATTAAAATACCCACGTAGTTAATGGAATTTATTTGGGGGTTGGGGTGGGGGGCAAACTAGATGTTTAAATTGTTTCCATTGTGAACAGCTTCCTAAATTAAAAATTAAATGGACTTGAATATATTTAATTAGGTATATCTATTATCAATGTGAAAAGGATGGCTGAAATTCACATTAGAGATCCTTTATTTAAAAGAGTACAGTACATGATCAACATGAAAAAAAAAAGGTCATTTGAGAAATGGAAATTCCATCTATAATCAACACTAAAACAATGAGTTGGGCTTTCCTCCTATCAGCCATTCTGTGGAATGGCTTTGATTGTGACAGATTGCTGACACAGTACTGTAATATCATAGGATTTGGAATTAGGAGAGTTTTATTAGAGTTCATTTAGTCCTATCATTTAACTTTATGGATAAAAACGAACAAACAAACAAAAAACAAACAAACAAACAAACAAAAAAAAAAAAACAAGACTTAAGTAAATTAAATGTCTTGGCCATGGTTACACAGGTAAGAAGAAGAACCAGAGTTCATTCTCAGGTCTATTCATGCCAAATTTATGCGTAATTCAAATATTTTTCTGCTATACTATACTGCTGTATTCAAAGGGTGTGCCTAAGTACACCCCCAAGATAAGCTGGAAAAGCACACAATCTCTTGTGTCTCTGGAAAAGTGTAAATTCACTAGACAAAAATGTAGATTTCAGGGGTGGAGCCAAGATAGCAGAGTAAAAGCAAGAACTTGCTCCCACCCAACCACCTCTAATACTTGTAAAATATGACTCTAAACAAATTTTATAGCTACAGAACCCACAAAGTGACAGAGAGAGAAACAAATCTCCCACTGAAGGCAGCCTGTCAGGCTGACAGAAAGGGTCTATCACACCTAGTTGGGAGCTAAGTGGACAGCACAGTCCCAGACCCAGAGTGTCCCTAATCAGCAGCATAGACCAGCCAGAGCAGACTTCAGGAGAGTGAATCACCAGCAGCTGTGGTGGTTTCCAGACTTCTCAACCCGTAAACACCAAAGAGGAAGCAAAAGATCAGTGGGGAATTCTGTTAGAACTGAGTGATGGAAGAGCATGGTCCAGCCCCTGCCCCCCAGGGTGAGAGGTGGCAGAGGTGCACAGCTGGAGCTTCTGCTGGGTGGCTGCCTCAGGTGCTCCTGGCCTACAGATCATAGGGGGACCAAGTAACCATTCAGAAGGTAATCACTCTTGCTTTGACATGCGTGGAGCTGGATCCTGGTCTTGGGTGGTGGTTCTGGGGTATGTGGCCAATGTGCCAGAGCTTGGGGTATCTGTAGAGAGGGCACACTCCTCATAGCTCTGACAACATTTGGGAAAACCCCAGTCACTTGGGACATAGCTCTCTCCACTCTGGAAACAGATTTCTACTGTGGCAAAGAGCTCAAAAGTCAAGTAAGTGGCTGGCAAGATGAGCAAAAGCAGAGGAAGTGCAATCAAACCAGAGAATCCTTTTTTGGGGAGAAAAAGGATCAAAACATGGAACCAGAAGAAGTCAATAAAGTCAAAACTCCTATATCAAAAGCTTCCAAGAAAAATATGAATTGGTTAAAAGCCATGGAGGAGCTCAAGAAGGATTTTGAAAATCAAATAAGAGAAATGGAAGAAAAATTGGGAAGAGAAATGAGAATGATGCAAGAAAATCATGAAAAGCGAGTCAAAATGTAGATTTTACTTTCCTGAGTCTTCATTGATGGTGCCTTTGCTCTGTGACAAGCTCGAATAGCTTTGAGCTTGTCTTTAAAGGAAAAGAAGTACGGCACAGGACAAACTATTCCCTATTGAGGAGTAGGGACAAGAGAGAGATTCCTAATAGAATACACAAGAAAGTCTAGAGAGTTACTATTGTGAGAGATGGCAGAGGAAAACAAAACAAAACAAGAGGGGCAGATGGATAGACAACATGGAGACACAGTATATAGAACAACTCAAATCCTTTTCCTGGTACTACCTGTGAATCATATGGACTGTTTAGGCTCCAAGGAATGGTGGAAATCCATTAAAGAGAATTATTGCTGTATCCCCTAGAAAGCATATTGGGGAGGGTAACCCTTCAGAATGGAAAGTTGTTTTGACTCTATAAGTAAGAGTGCTTTGTATTGTTGTTGGGTTAAACAAAACCATAATATAACATATTAGTCTGGGTACTTTCAGAAGATATAAGGACCCATAGGGAGATAGAAGTAAAAGTTTAATGTTCTCAGGATAGACTTTTAGTGGGGCTACATATCAGTGAGTATTTTGTTGTTTGTGTTAGTTGTTTCAGTCATGTCTGACTCTTCATGACCCCATTTGATGTTTCCTTGGCATAGATCCCAGAGGGGTTTGCCATTTCTTTCTCCACCTCATTTGACAGATGAGAAAACTGAGACAAACATGGTTAAGTGACTTGCCCAGGGTCACATAGCTAGTAAGTGTCTGAGGCCAGATTTGAACTCAGGAAGATAAGACTTCCTAACCCTAGGTCCAGCATTCTATCCACTGCATCACCTAGCTGCCCCCAACAAATATTACTCTTAAGAAACACCACCCTGTCCCCAGCACAGTGAACCCAGTCTATGTGAGGCTAGAACTTTAGTTCTGAGGAAAAGGTTAAACAAAGATTCATCTAACCCACAGCACTGTCTTTTTAAAAAATATTCGATTCCTTACAATATGCTTAAGAGAAGAAAGTAGAGCATATACTCTTATCTCTGTTTCACAGACTAGAGTACCAAGGGGTTAACTTGGTTTGTTCTCAGAACCAGAATTTATCAGGAACAGAAAATTGGAGTTCTCATGGAAATTTTAGCTATGATTATCCCTAGCACAAGAGATATGCTATAGTGCAGTCTGGCTATGCTCTGTGATTGGTACATGCCCAGTGGGCAGAAAGGGCCTGAGCTGACCTCCCGTCTGGGACCAAGGAGATACCTAATATGGAGATTTCAAACCAGTACCCTCAAAGATGGAAATTAATTTTTGCTGGTACCTAGATGACTATACTTTACACCTATTGTCCCACCTTGGGGAAGGTACCCATACCAGGAATAAGGGAACTGGGAGGGTGGAGATGGGCATAAGAATTACAGGAAAATGCAAGCCAATAAATACATGGGAACTATAAGCATTGAACAGGGATGATTCCAGATCTAACAGATTATGCTGAGAGGGAAAGTTTAAAACATGGAAGCCTTACAACAATGCATATTTGCACATCGGATCATAATAGTCAACAGTGAAACTTTTTACTTCTCATGTATGTATTCCTTTTAGAAATCAGTAAACACTTAAAACAATGACAATATCCTAAGGTCTATGTGCTACATTCAGGAAACAGATCAAGATAGAAGGAAAAATATCTGTGGTCTTCTGTAGGTAACTGTAGTATATAGTCCATTGAGGTTTTAGGGACAAGTAACCAGAGCAGGACACCAATGAGACAAGTACTAAGGTTTTTTGCCTTTGGCGCTGTCCTTTCATTAGCCAAGCAGTCAATATGAATTTACTGTTGTTCTTTTTGAGTTATTTTCAGTTGTGTCTGACCCTTCAGGAACCCATTTGGGGCTTTCTTGGCAAAAATACCAGCATGATTTGCCATTTTTTCTCCAACTTACTTTACAGATGAGGAAATGGAGGCAAACAGGGTTAAGTTACACAGCTGGCAAGTGTCTGAGCCTGAATTTGAAATCAGGTCCTCTTGACTCCAGGCCCAGCACTCTATCTCCTGTGTCACCTAGCTGCCACGAATTTATTAAGTATCTAATAGGTTCAAGATACTATGTTAAGCTGGGGATCCAAAGACAAAAGTGAACAATCCCTACTCTTGAGGAGCTAAAATTTTAATAGCATAAATAATGTATGCATATAGAAATATATACTAACTGAATAAAATGTATTTTAAGGAGAAAGGGAGCTAGCAGCTGAGAAGATCCAGAGTATCATGCATGAGAGACAGAAAGTAAACAAATATGCCTGTTTCATAAAGGGGGATTGAAATGGAATAGTGTAAGAAGCCTGGAAACATAGGCAAGGATCAGGTTGTTAAGAACTTTTGATCCCAAACAGAGGTATATCTGTTTTGACTCCAGAGGTAATGGGGAGCCACTAGAGAGATTTTTCAGAGGGGGCATGATATGTGTGGACTCACACTTTAGAAAATCCCCTTGTTGACTTTGCAAAAAATGGATGACAGTAGAGAAAAGTTTGATATAGGAAGACCAAAGAAGATGCTGTTACTATATTCGGGTAAGATTTCACAACTTATCTATAACTTATGGTCTTAGAAGGTTGTCTGGGGCCTCTGGGAAGTTGTGGCTTGCCTTTGGTCATACAGCTAGTGCTTTTTGCCAGAGGCATGACTTAAACCTGGGTATTTCTGAATGCAGGACAAGTCCTCTATCCCTCATCTGTTCCGTGTTGTCTCTCTCCAGGGGCTTCCTAAAGAAAATAAAAGGGAGGGGGCTACTGCTTCATTTTTGCCTTTGTATCTCTAACATCTATCATGGTTTCTGGCACGTAGTAAATGTTTGATACATGATTGTTGGGTGATTTTTGGCATGCAACTACCCTCATCAGAAGCCATACAAATGCTTCTGGCTTCAAGAAGTTGCCTCAATATGACTCTCTTTGATAAGACTTGTCCTTTCTTTTTTGTTCTTGCATACATATTTTTCCATCCTTTTGATGATTACCTACAGTAATTGCTACCGATACACCAAGGAGTAGCATATAAAAACAATTGGAATAGTTCTTTAGGCAGCTACTCAGGGATATCTGGGATCCAGGATAAGGCAAAAAACAACAATGGGAATGATACCTGTGGTGTAGCTGTCAGAGCACAGGATGCTTCTGGAAGAGGTCTGAGTGATCATTGTAGTTCATCTAAGCCAAGGGACATCAGAGGGGATAGGATCCAGAAGGAACCATCCGTGTTAGCACAATGCTGAAATCCTAGCCCTGTCCCACCACATAGTGAAGCACTTGGAGGTTCATGGTAGATAAAGAGGAAGCAGATAAAGTTAGCAAGCAGCAGCCCAGAATTCCAAGATACGGCCAGAATTAGAAAGGGGTCCAAGGTCAGAGTAAAATTCCAAGGTCTAAAGGACAGTATGTCAGAGTCATGTCTTAAGGATAAAAAAATATGAGTGCTCAGGAAATCAGTGATGATGATGATGATGATGATGATGATGATGATGATGATGATGATGATAAGGAAGAGAAAGAGAAGGAGAAGAAATAGATACATAGTATTTCAAATGATCCTCACAATGCTCAGTGCAATAATTATTCTCCTTTATGTAGATTAAGAAATTAAGTGGGGGCGGCTAGGTGGCGCAGTGAATAGAGCGCCGGCCCCGGAATCAGAAGGACCTGAGTTCGGAGCCGGCCTCTGACACGTAATCCATACAAACAAAAACCTAGCCGTGTAACCTTGGGCAAGTTACTTAACCCCAGTGGCCCTCCAAAAAGCAAAAAAAAAAAAAAAAAGAATGTTAAAAATAAAAAAAAAAAAAAATTAAGTGACTCCAAGCTGGAATCTGAACCTATTTTTCTGACTTTGAGCCCAGTGCTCTATCCCATACACTACACGTTTCTCTTTCATTTGTGGTCTTGAGTGGCAGCAGGTTGAAGAAACAAGGGAGAGATCTGGGAGTGGGGGGAATGGCCCATAGAGAATACAAGTATCATAGAAATTTAGAGATAGTGTGGGATGGCTCTAAAAGCATAGGAGGTGCATTGAAATCCTACCTCTGACACTTAGTACCTGTGTGACTTTGGGCAAGTCACTTAACCACCTAAGCATCAATTTCTTCATCTGTTAAATAAAGGGATCAGACTATATAACCTCTGAGATCCCTTCCAACTCTAGAGACATGATCATAGAGGCATGAGACCAGGTAGTCCAAAGTCCAGTAAACAAGCAGAACCCAAGAATCCACAGACACCAGAGAACAGAGGTCAAAAGTCCACCCCAACAGTGAACAACCAGGACCTCTGTGATGGGTAACAGAATAAAGGAAGACCTGCAGCCAAAAGGCTAGGCAAAACTGTTGGCAATCAGGAAATCCACAGGAATAGAGGAAGCGGATATAGAGCTAGGGTCCTGAGGAAAGGCCCTGGATACTGAGGCATATACCAGCCTCTGCTGCCTTTATTCCCTTTGAGTCCTGCAAAGGATCAATCTTTAGGTATCCTGGCCTGGAGATCTGGAGGTATTGAACCAAAGGGGGGAAACTGCCTGAGATTAAAGGGAAAAAGAAGAGTTCATTTTCTAGTAGAGACTTTTCCATGAGAATTCCCTTGCTCTCATATAAGGTACTGATAGGAATCCCTGCTCCAAATGGCTCCTCCGGTGTCAGTCCCCAGTCCTCTCCCAGGTTCCCACTTCTGGACCTGCTCTTCTTCCTCATACCTGGCCTTATTACTATATCACATAGTAAGCAAGTTGTGAATGTGCCAGGAAGCATCTGGCAGTTATTGGAAGCCAAACAGTTAGTGACTTCTTCTGTCCCCTCCTTGCCTAGACATTTATTCTTTTTTATAGCTTGGGAGCTCCCAGGACAGAAGTCTGAGGAGCAGGACACCACCTTCCTCCAGCCTGAAACCAGAGACAAAAGCACTCATTTAGAAGTCAGAGAGAGAGGTACTTCCAGTCCAGGTTAAGAGACAAACAGGTACCCTTCCTAACATTTAGAAGAGTCAGGACTAGAAGGAAAATGTTAAGAAAGGTCAGATATAATTCTCAAATTTCCTTAATTCAAGTGAGTTTATGTTCCACTAGAATATAAACTCCTAGAAATCAAGATTTAAAAAAAATATATTGTCTTTGTATACTGACTGCCTAACTTGGTACATTGTACATCATAGGCACTTAATAATTGCTCGCAGGACTTGACTGGGTTAGGTTAGAGATGCTTCTGGCTACTTGCATTTTGAAATGCAAAATAAAATGTTAAAATGACTTGTAAATTATCATTCAATTAATAAACCCATTAGTAAGTTAGTCTGTTAGGTGCCAGGCACAGAGCTAGCCTCTTGAGATAATTATGATAGCTGGTGTTGGTGCTGCACTCTAAGGTTTGCAAAGTACTTTCCATATATTATCTCAGTGGTGCCTCACAATACACTCAGAGGTAGACATTATTATCCCATTTACACATAAGAGGAAAATGGAGTCTGAGAAAGGTAATGTGAATTACCTGGGGTCACAAAACTAATCAATGTCTGAGGCAGAATTTGAACTCAGTTCTTCTAGATCCAAGTTCAACACTCTACCTGCTGTGAAGCCTAGCTTCCTGTAAAGACAAATGGAAGAGAAAGGCAAAGATGAAACTATTCCCCACTCTCAGGGAGCTCAGATTCTACTGTGGAGATAACATGTACATACAAAAATCTATACAAAATGAAGGCAACATTTTTGGACAAGGGCAGATCAGTAAAAGGCTTCCTATACGTTGCTGGTATAGTGGCTAGAGGGTTAGACTTGGGGTCAGGAAGATCTTCCCAAGATCTATCCCTTACACCTCTTCCAAATGAATTTGTTTTAAAAAGTTTGTGTTTTAAAATTAAAACTATCTTCCCCAAGCATATGTTATTGTGTTTATCCCAAGGGCTAGAATTCTTAGTTATGATTCTTCCTAGTAATTTTCCTTGCTAAAATCTTGGAAACCAAGAGAAATTTGGCCGAAGCAGCAAGAGGCAATTTCTGGCGTTTTTGTAGTTTTTAAATTAGACCTAATCAATAGGTGAGAACTACCTTTGAAAGCACTGAAAAAAAAAAAAAAGATGCTGAGAAGTTGAAATCTTTGAACTCTCCACTGGCCACAAGAGAGATGATGTGGTCTAGGGAAAGGACAGGTCTTAGATCCAGAAGAGCTTGGTATGAGCTCCAAATTTTGCCCTTAATTGGCTGTGTGACCCTGGGCAATGCACTTTACCATGCTGGGTCAAAAGGTCCCTGTACTGCCCATCTCACAGGCTCATGGTGAGGGAAATGTTATGTAAATCTTGAAGTGATATAAAACGTATGAGTTACTATTATTACCAGTCGCTGGAAATTCCAGAATCCAGTTGAGAAATAAAAAAGACTGATAGTATTCTATTCTAGCATGGGAATACCTACGCTATCCTAGGGAACACTACTTCCTTTCAGATACTTCAAGGATTTCTAATAATAACCCACATTTATACCTGTATAGATGTAGATATATAGATATCTATAACTATCCCAGGTGACAAGGTGGTACAGGGGATAGAGAGCTGGGCCTGGAGTCAGGAAAATTCATCTTCCTGAATTAAAATCTGGCCTCAGATGCTTCCTAGCTAAATGACCCTGGACAAGTCACCTAACTCTGCCTCAGTTTCCTCATCTCTAGATGAGTTAGAGAAGGAAATAGTAAACCACTAGTGTATTTACCAAGAAAAGCCCAAATGGGGTCACAAAGAGCTGTACACAACTGGAAAATTACTGAAAATCTATGCCTCTAGATATAAATATAAACTCTGTATCTATAGCTATCCACACACTACAACCTTAAGGTTTCTAAATGCTTTATATGTGTTACCCCATTTTCTCCTTACCACAGCTCTAGGAGGAAGATGCTATTATTATCACCATGTTTATAGATGAAGAAACTGAGATTAGTTAGTTAAGTGGCTTGCCCACAGTCACACAGCTAGTTAGTATCTCAGGCTGGATTTGAACTCAGGTCTTCCTGACCATAAGCCCAACAGTCTAACTGCTAGTATAATTTGGTCTACAGGAATTCTTTCCCCATTGATCAGAGGGCAACACTGCTCCCCCTCCTTCTCAAATTTCTAATAGATCATTTCATGATTAGCTCCCACCCAAACAAACAAAAAGACATCACCAGGTGTCCATTATCTGGGTAATGAACTTCTGGAGTTGGGCTGGCCTCAGAGAACAGATGCACAAGCCCTGCTCCACTCTGTGCCCTTTTCAGCTAACTCAGTACAAAAAAGCTCTGATTTTATTACCATGGAAAAATCTCTTCATCTATACAGATTGCGACCCACTTATAACTTACAATCTTAGAAGGTATAGAGTCTTGCAGAGATCACAAAAGTACTAAGTGTTGGGGGCGAGAACTGATTCCAAGTTCAGGGGGCATTTCATCTCATTATGCTTAGTAATGGCTAGACAGCATTGGATCCCCTGCTTTAAAAAAGGAAGAGAAAAGAAAAATCCAAAATATAGGATCGGGGAACCATAAATGCTAGAGTTGGACAGTAGGATCCTTGAAAGCCCAGCCCCCTCATTTTACAGACAAGGAAATTTAACAAGCTAAATTCCAGTTGCCCATGAAATAAACAAAGAAAAAAATTTTTTTTAAAATAATAATAATAATAAATGTAAGTAGGAAATAAGCTTCCTGATGGATAAATTTCAGACCTGATTTGGGTGAAAAGAAGGTGCTAAACTGGGAAAATACTAATCCTTTTTCATGTTTGGTTAAATATTACAAAGACTTATGCAAATCAGATTTGGGGAAGGAAACTGCCTAATCTCTGTTTTGTTTGAATTTCTCTGGCACATGCTGCCTTTCCTTCTAATTCACTTGGCAGGCATCTATAGAGGGGAGCAGTGTTCCATGCCCTGAGTGAGGCCTAGTAGGGCTGTCAGTCTAGAAGGATGAAGGCTGAAGGCTGAGGGCAGGACTGATTGGAGGCTTATGAAACCCTGATTTTTAGCAACAAATTCTGTAAGTCCAGGACTGGAAGCCATTATTCTTCCCCCTCCCAGTCTTCGAAAGTCTGCCCCTTCCCCCATTCCCCAAGCTGAAAAGAGCTAAATTTAGGACAAGCAACAACTTTACTCAGTTTTAAGACCTGATATGGCTTTATTACTTTAAAGTTTGCTAAATTCTTTACATTCAGCATCCCATTTGGTCATTACAACAACCCTGGGAGGTACCTATTCACCACAGGTTGGTTTTTTTTTTTTCTTACTCCTTTACATATTAGGATACTGACTCTTGGAGGGGTTATCAGACTTTTTCATGGTTACATAATGAGTATTAGAAAGGAGTTTTTCCTTAGAGGCAGCTAGCAGAATGCTTGGTTTGGAGTCAGGACAAGCTGAGTTCAAATGTGATCTCAGGCATATTGTGTGACGCTAGACAAGTCACTTGAGCCTTGTGTGTTTGTTTCCTCAGCAGGAAAATGGGGATAGTAGCAGCACCCACCTCCCCAGGTTGTTGTAAGAACCAGACGAGATATTTGTAAAGTGTGGAGCACTGTTCCTCTTACATAATGGGCACATAGTCTCATTTCTTTCCTTCTTTGGTCTGTACTCATATATACCCTAGTACTCCAGTGTCTCTCCTTGCCATTCTTGCTGTTAGGAAGTAAAATGATAGAGTTGGACTTAAAAGGAATGTCAAAACCCTGGTGTCATGGGCACTAACCTTGTCAGAAAGAACACTGACGACCCAGGATATGCCAGAGGATACTGACCACTATGGTGAGAGGATGGGCCATGGTGCCAAATAGGAAGTGGTAGTGGGAATCCGAAAAGAGGCAACTCATATGGGATCTGAGAGTGACTTGCAAACATCAGAAGGATTCTCAAGGTCAAAGGGGATCAGAGTTGTTCTTGTGGGCCTTTGAGGGCAGAACTAGAAAGGGTGAGGAATTGCAGAGTCAGATTTAGGTTTGATATTTACAGAAATTCTCTGATGGCTTGTTCAGTAGTTCAATCATGTCTTACTCTTCATGACCCCATCTGGGGTTTTCTTGGCAAAAATACTGAAGCAGTTTGACATTTCCTTCTCCAGCTCATTTGATAGATGAGGAAACAGAGGCAAACCGAGTGAAGTGACTTGCCTAGGGTCACATAGTAAGTGTCTGAGGTTGAATTTGAACTGAATTTGTCCTGACTCCAAGCCTAGAGCTCTATTCACTGAGCCATCAGTGATGACTAATTAGTCATCTGATAATGAAATGGTCTTCCTCAGGAGCTGGTGTGCTCACCTCCACTAGAGTTTTTTAAAATTATTTTCTTTTCAATTATCAAACACTCTTTTCCTCTCCACCCCATAGAAAAGAATATTGGCCAGGTACCAAAATCAGTGCCTTCTTCTGCTTCTTGAGACGCTTACTCCTCTGTCCCTCACTAGAGGTGTGCAGGTAGAGGGGGAAAGGCCTCTTCTCAAGGTTTTCATTGCTATTCAGGTAGGTCTTGGATCAATTGGCTTCTGAGGTCCTTTCTACCTAAGATTTTGGATCCTGTGATCCAAAAATGGCCACCAAGCTGCCCTTCTTTGATCAAAGATCACAGATTCAGAAATAGAAAGAATGAAAGAGACTGTCTAGTCTAAACCTCATGTTTTACATATTAAAACCTGAGGCCCAGAGGAATTGGTCAAGGTCAGGCAGCCTCCTTCAGAGTCCTGCCTGTGTATGATTCTCCTCCCCAGATGCTGCCTGGATGCTAGTCCTGCCTACCCTGGATCCTGGTCTACTCCAGGTTCAAGTTTACACCTTCAGTCAGCTGCAGACATAGGCCCTATCTACATGCCCCCTTTATTTTACTAATCAGGTCTTTTGCCCCTTTGCTCTCCATTTTTATCTACACTTCCTATTGCATAGCTGAGAGCTGTGAATTGGACATTTTCTACTCCCCACCAACAGCCATTAGCACTGAGCTTAAGCAATGTCCAACCTGGTTACTGCTGCCCTCTGGTGGTCTCAGTGAAGCCTTCAGGTATTCAGTAATAAAGTGCTATTCTGTCTAGCCCAGCCTGGAGCTTCAGTAAAGCTTGGTTTTGGGTCACAAGAAAATGCCAGAATTAATTTAGTAAAAATGTCTCAAAGAAGGGTTTAAAGTCCTAGATGGATTATGAAACAATTATATACAATTAAAAGGAGTCAAAGCACTTAGAGGGAGGGGGATAGCTAAAATTATTTTCATTCTAAGTCTTATGATTTGTATGAATATTTATTGAGTTCATACTATGGGCTCTGTGTATAGTAGTAAGTACAAATTCAGAGTCCAAAAGAGGGAAAAGGATTGCCAACAGAAGGTATAAATGCTCCTGTTTCCAAATGAAACTGTTTTGATTAGATCCACTAAAAAATGGAAATCTATGAATATAATTGAATATTATACAGTTAGAAGTGAAAAATATGAAAACTTCAGAGAAAGATGGGAGGTTTGTATGACCTGATGCAGAATGAAATGACTATATACAGTAACTCCAATAATATCAATGAAAAGTTCACTAAAAGGAAGCTGACGAGAGATAATGTTTCAAGGCAGCATGGGGTAGTGGCTAGAGCACTGGACATGGAAGCAGGAAAACATGCCTTGGATACTTCCTAGCTGTGTGATCCTGAGAAAGCCATTTAATTTCTCTGGAACTCAGCTTCCTCATTTGTAAAATGCAGTTAAGCTTCGTAATTCCTACAGTGTCTTCCAGGTCTAAGCGTGTAACCTTATGACCTTATCATAGTAGAGAGACAAGGAACTACTGAGACAAAATTATCTAAATATTGTGTGTGTGTGAGTGTGTGTGTTTAATTTAGTCACTTCATTGGATGTTGCTGCATAACTGTTTTTATTTGCGGCAAAGTAGATGGAAGAAGGATCAATCTGAAGGAAAGAAATATTCCTCCTCAAAATGATTGCTATGTAAAAAACAAAAGACATCAAGAAAAGATATTGTGTCCTCAAGAAGTATTGGTTTTTCCCCGTATGTGTAGACCTTCAGAGAACATTTGTCTGATGTATTATAGCAGGGATGGTTTTCAGACTAGATGGCTCTGAAGTCCCTTCCAATTCTGTGATTCTGTGTTAAAGAAAAGAGAGATATTGGCCTAACAACCCATACAGGAAAAAGAAAATGGACAAAGAATAGTTATTGTCCATGATGTGCAATTGGGTGGGCAGCCTATTGAGTGAGTTCATCATTACATCTGTCTGGGATAGACTCTGCAGAAGGACAATGAATGGGACCCACATTTGAACAAGAGGAAGTGAGTGGGCTTGATTGAATTTAGGAAATTGCAAAGGGTTTTTAAAATGATTCCAAGCTGTTCCCTTATATACAGAAGAAAAAAAATTTTAAATCAACACTAATGTCTTACAGTGCCTTGATTTGTGAAGAATTCAAATTGTAAGTGACCAAAAGGTCAGTAGAAGAATGAGCAGAGGGCCTAGGTCAGTTGCTGAATATTGCCAGGAATAATTCACACACAACAAGTGGCGTAAGGGATATCATCATGGGAATGGAGGAAGAGAAAAGAAGATGGGCTGGCTGTGCAGTGAATTAAGGGATAGCAACAGATGGACAGCCTGGGCATTGAGCTGATACCCACAGAATATTAAACAACTATAAAAAAGAATCTATATATGTTCTCTGTGGAGGGTTTGTAGCAAGACAAAAACTGGAAAATGTTAAGGACAAAGGATTCTTACTAAGGGGGATGCTCTTGGCATGATCAGAAATTTATATGGCCCCAATTTGTTGAAAGTTCTTTTGAGTTGCTATGACTTTTATGAAACAAGTTCCCATCTCCATCCAGTTCATAATAATTTCTAAAAGGAAAGGATTTTGGATATTTTTGCAGCAGAGTGATTGGTCATCCATACAACTGAAGTGATTTGTCAAAGGTCACATGAGAAGGAAGTAGAGGAACCGACATTTGAACCCAGATACCCAGACTCCAAATCTGGCAATCTTTCCATCATGGAATTCAGTTCTACATACAACTAAAGGTTTATACATGCAAGGAACTGGGCACTAAGGATAAAAAGTCAAAATTTTAAAAAAAGTCTGTGTCCTAGACTACCAGGAGAAAGTACTGAAAGTAACAAGAAAAGGTACTTTCCTGCCCTCAACTCCCTCACCCACCATTTCTGATAACCTGCCTTGCTCTGAGCAAGACATGACATATCTACTCTTGGTAGCTCTATAGTAAGTCCTACAGGACCCCGGACAAGGTTTTTGTCTGTTTGCTTTGCTTTTAGCTTGAAGTTCTCCAGTTTCATCAGTCATCACCTTTCTTCATGTTTTTTTTTTCCTCTCTCTTTGTTGAATGTTCTCCTTTTGGACTTCTCCCAAGTGGTCTCATGGACTCCCATTAAAAAAACTCAACAGTCCCCTAGATATAGTTGGTTCCATTCTACCTCCTTATTTTCAGATTATATGCACATCCTAGAAAAATGGCTCTGCAACCTGAGGATCTGTGAACTTGTTTATTTTTTAGACGATTTTATTTCAATATGATTGTTCTCCTATGAAATCTTCTATGTTTTATGAACTTAAAAAACATTATTCTTGGAAAGTGTCCACACTCAGTGTTCTAGATATTGCCTTCTTTTAAGTGCCTACTGTGTTCTAAAAGGCAGCTACATGGTTCAGTGGGTAAAGCACTGAGCCTGGGGTAAGGAAGAACTGAGTTCAAATTCAGCCTTAGACACTTACTAGCTGGAAATAGCACTGGAAAAGGAAATAGCAAACTGTTCCAGTATCTTTGTCAAGAAAACTTCATGGACAATGTTGGCATGATTTGGTCCACAAGGTCATGAGGAGTTGGATATAAGTGAGCAATCTGAATAACAACAATGGTCTAGGCACTATGCTAAATTCTGGAGATATGAAGAAATATGAAAGACAGACCCTGTCCTCAAGAATCTCACAGTCTAGGGGCGGCTAGGTGGCGCAGTGAATAGAGCGCCGGCTCTGGAATCAGAAGGACCTGAGTTCGGAGCCGGCCTCAGACACTTAATCCACACAAACAAAAACCTAGCTGTGTAACCTTGGGCAAGTTACTTAACCCCAATTGCCCTAAAGGGGCGGCTAGGTGGCGCAGTGAGTAAGAGCGCCGGCCTCGGAGTTGGGATGACCCGAGATCAGATCCGGCCTCAGAAAATGAGCACCCACGCATAAATAATGACTAGCCGTGTAACCTTGAGCAAGTTACTTAACCCCAATTGCTTTAAAAAAAAAAAAAAAGAATCTCACAGTCTAATGAGCCACAGCCTTCTACAGGTTGTCACAGGGGTCCTTGTCACAAACAAGTTTAAGATCCCCCGGAATAGAGAAAGGTTCTTTTGATTCTATTTGTCAGTGTCCAATCCCTTTTCCAACTGCTTTATATGTGCTTCTCCTCTCTCAGACAGAACAATCCCAAAGGTAGGAACCATTTTTTGGCCTTTTTTAATCCCCAGAGTCTAGCCTAATACTTTGCATGTAACTGGAACTTCATAAGCACATTTTGAATCTCCTGTTTAATTGGATGAGGATACATATGAGGAAACTGAGGCCAAAGTCACACAGCTACCTAATACATAGGTCTAACTCCAGATCTAGGGCCAGTTTTTACTCTCTTAATCTCTAAGGTTCCTTCCATCTCTAAGATTCTTTTATTCTATATATAATTAGCAGCCTAGATGGAAAGAACTGGGGAGGCTGGAGACATGTAGGGAGAAAGAAGGCTGATCCACCAAGAAACTTAAGGCTAAAATGTTAGGAATCATGGTCAAGTCATGATACAAAAACCAAAAAAATAGTCTTCAGTCTTTCAAGGTGCATAGATTCTACTGGGGTTGGGAGGATACAAAGTGTGTGTGTGTGTGTGTGTGTGTGTGTGTGTGTGTGTGCACATGTGCCACATATAAAGTGGTGACATTCATCATTCATTTTTGAAAAGGGCCAATAGCATCACAGGGTGATGTCTTGACTCATGTATGAATTGAATTTAAGTGAGGCAAAGTTTCACAAAGTTGTCAGCCTCTCTCTTCCAGGGTCATCAAAGTCCAGTGGCAGGACAAAAGTCAGAACAATTGACAATGGCCCAAGATGCAGTAGATGACTCTTTTTGACCGAGCTCTAAGTGCTCCACGGCATCTAATTCAGCAAACTTCATGGCTGTTTGAACAAATTTTTCTCATCCATCCATCCCATCAGGATAAGTATTTACATGCTTGGAGTAGACATCCTTTTAGCTCATCAATGGGTTTAAGGCCTAAACCTTAACCTGGTTTAGACCATCTGCTGAGCTGCTTTTACTGGGGTGTAGCTACTACACATGCTACAGCTTCTTAGAGTCACAAGTGAGATATGGGTGAACGTAGACAAGAAAGGTGGATGAAGAACCCTGAAAACAGCTTAGCAAGCCCTCATACCAGAGGTGCTAGTCCTCCTTGAACACTCTATACACCCATAGGTAGCACAGTGGATAAAGTATTGGGCATGGAATCAGGAAGACTCATCTTCATGAGTTCAAATATGGCCTTAGACACTAGCTGTGTGACCTTGGGCAACTCACTTAACACTGTTTGCCTGTTTCCTCATTTATAAAAATGAGCTGGAAAAGAAAATGGCAAACTATTCCAATATCTTTGCCAAGAAAATAACAAATGGGGTCATGAAGTATCAGCCATGACTGAATAGATAAGTCATATCATAAGTAAATGTAAAATATATACCAATTAATAGCAAAAAAAACAACCAAAGACAAAAAACTAAAGTCATAGAGCCTTTGCCTAAAGACCTTCAAGGAGAAGAAACCACTGCCTCTTGAGGTGGAAAAGATCTATGATTAAATATCATCCCATATTTCAGCACCTGGGTGGCCCACTTCCTCTTGATCCCCAAACTTCTAGGCAAGGTAAGCCAGGAGGGCAGGATTGTTTACCATCTGGGTTTTTTATGTCCCCAGTGCCTACCATAGTAGGTCATTGAACTAGAACATAAAGGGACCTCAGACTCTCCCTAGCCTTCCAAAACCAATAGACCACTCAAAACGGAAACCAAGCACTAATTAATCACTTTCATGCTTAGAAGCTACTGCCTAGAGGCCCTGAATCCCTGACTGGTGGTTGTTTAAGTCACCCCCTACATCTAGGTCTAGCTCTAGCCACCTTCTCCATCAGCCACACAGCTTCTATTCTCTTCTGCTTTCCAATTCTGAGGCCATAAGTAACTTAATTAGGTTAACTCTGATTGTTCCTAGAAAGAGAAGGTTTGCTTACTTTGGTATGGATCTATTCATCATCTTGGTAACCCTCCAAATCAAAACAATCCCTCCCTAGTTACCAGTCCACTATATGTGTTATCACCCTTTATGAGAATTTAAGTTTATTGAAGACAAAGACTTTCTTCAGTTCTTTTATTTGTATCCCCTGTGCTTAACATATAGTAAGTTTTTAATGAGTGTTTTTTCAATTATTCAGAATCTCATTTCACAGAGGAGGGAACTGAGGCCCAGGGAGGTAAAGTGCTTTTCCTAAGTGTCCAAGGCAGGACCTGAACCTAGGGCCTTTCACTCCTAATTTAGAGTTATTTCCACTATAACATCTTCCCTCCTACAGTAGGCACTTAATAAATGTTTGTTTAATTCAACTGTTGATCAGCTAAAAACTCTTATGTCTTTCCAAGAAGAGTAAGGGACAAAAAGGAACAAAAGGGAAAAAAATAGAAGTAGGTAATAAAAGGAAATTAGAAATGCCTGTGGAATTCAGCAGCAGCCAGCCTGAGAAATCATTTCCATCTGGCAGACTTACATAGAAGATGATTAGGTTTAGTCATGCTGTTAGACTGATGATGGGGAGCATAGTGGGTGGAATCCCATTGATTGTATTGGGCTAACTTAACTGGCTATTCAGCTACTGCCTGCAGGTTACACTGAAGAACGTTGTGTTGAGCAGGAAAGCTCATTGACTAGTTAACTGCTGCCTGCAGGTTGCCATAAGGGAGCTTGTATTGACTTGAATTCAGACTAGAAGTAGACATCTCCATGGCACGACTAGTAGGGGTGCCCTGCAGAAATGCTGGAGGTCTACCATCCGGCTTCTACAATAGAGTAAGTAGGGGTAGGACTTCATAACACTTGCCTCTAGTGTAAGTGGTTTCCATTCCAACTACCTAGAAAACAGTTACTTTGAGAAAGAAAGTAGTCTCTGCTCCTCCATTTAAATGGAAGTCCAAGTTGGGAGTCTGAAAAGAACTTGGGGATTAAAAATTTAGGATTCAAAACCAATTCTCACATTTGCTCTTTCCCAAGATAATAGGGGGCAAAGTTAGAGGATCAAAAGCTCATGCATAGATTGTTGTAGGCAGAGAAGGTAAAACAAATGGGGTTTTTTGCAGCAGCTTAAGTTTGTGTGTGTGTGTGTGTGTGTGTGTGTGTGTGTGTGTGACAGTGAAGTAGAGAGTTGGACTTGGAATCAAGAAGATATGGATTCAAGTCTTGTCTTTGACATATTCTTTGCCACTATAGGTAGGTTAATAAAGGGCACTCATTACTCACCAGGGAACCATTGATGCCCTTTTTTTTAGTAGTTTGAGTGATAAGAAGAAATCAGGTTTAAAGATCGGTAAACCACCTCCTTCCAACTTCAGGCAGTCAGAATACCACATATTTCACCCGGGGGTGGGAGGGAACAGACAAAACTTAGAAAGAAAAGTCAAGTGAATAATACATTTTCTTGCTACAGTTATTCTGAGGTTAGGTCCTTCTCTGGAAGCCCCCTAAAATAGGTACACTCCCCTTTCATTCTATGAGATCAATAGTAGTCATGTACTATTCAAGTATACCCCATTTTAAAAAGCTCAATTATATAAAAATCTTATAAAATCATAGGAATTTAAAATACCAAAGCTGGAATCAATTTTAGAAGCAAAACAGTCCAAATGATTTAAGAGCTTACCCAGTTGGTCATTTTGACAATATCTTATTTTGCAACTGCTAGCTATTTGGGTTGAGTGAGAGGGACTCAGTATAATGTTTCACCCTTCCAGTTCAGAACGGAAGTCCAATTAGTTATCTTGATTGAGTTGAGTAGGTGACTTTCTATTTCTAATAGGACCAAACCCCAACCCACCCACCCCATTCTTGATTCAAAACTTAATCTATACTTGGAAAAGAGTTAGGAGAATAACACTTTCACTCACCTTCAGCTATGGAATCATGATTCAGTGGAAGGAAAGCTGGATTTGGGGTCAGAAATCTTGGGTTCCAATCCTAACTATCAATTACTATATGTGTAACCTTGAGCAAGTTAGAACTTCCCTTGGTCTTAGTGTTATCGCCTATAAAATAAGGATTCGGCTATATATTTTCAAATGTCTCTTCTAGTTTTAAATTTATAACTACATATCCTGAAATCCTCAGAGAAAGAGCTGAAGAGCATATCTGGGGGTAGGATGTCACCTGGTTTGAAATAGAGGCTTCAAGAAATGTTTTCTGAAAAAAATGTAAGACGTATATAAACTGATGCAAAGTGAAGGTAGAAGACCCAGGAGATCACTGTGCACAGTAAAAGCAATGCTGTAATGGTGATCAGCTATGAAATATTTGGCTACTACTCATGATGAAAAAATGCTATCCACCTCCAAAGAAAGAAATAAGGAACCCTGAGTGGAAATGGAAACATAATTTTCTCACTTTCTTTACTTTTTATGTTTTTTTGAAATATGACTAATATGGTAACATATCTTGTATGATTTCACATGTAAAAAATAAAGAAGAAAAATAATAAATTCTAATCTTTCTTCCCCTTGACCTTATACAATTTCTTTCCAATTGGACAAGACACAGAAGCTTTTTTTTTTTTTTACTTCTGCTCTTCTTGCCTTTCTTTTTCTTGGTGGATAATAGGGTAAGAGGTTCTGCCCCACTCTTCCCTCTCTTTTACTAGCTAACATTTGCATAGCACTTTAAACTTTGCAAAAGCACTTGAGAGATATTAGCTCATGTGTTCTTCTGCCAGCCCTGTGAGGCAGATTTTATTATTATCCTCATTTTACAGGAGAACAACCAGAGGCTGAGAGAGCTTAAGTGACTTGGGTCATACAGCTGGCATTTATCTGAGGCAACATTCAGACTCAAAAGTCTAATGGCTGCCCTTTTGTTCTTTCCTGGTTAGCTGAACAGTCTTAATTCGGGAAATTCACTTTCCTTTTTCCCTTACATCAGGTAAAATTGCATCTTTCAGCTGGGCTGCTCTCCTCTGTGCTGGCTATATGCAGTCGGGGGCCTCCTAGGTCTAGGATAGGGATTGCTTGTCAATCTACATCTAGCTCCTTTTCAGGAATGGCTCTTGTAGATTTGCTATTATTGGGGGGTTTTTTTGGACTATGTCTATAATTTCAAGAGCAGGAGGAGAAGAAGAGGAGTGAAGGGAATCAAGGAACTTACATTCCATTAGGGGTGGCACTTGTGGTCTGGTTAAAGGCACAGAAAAGCAAATATAATGAAATTTCCCATTTCTTTAGTTCTGCAAGGTTTGCAAAGAGTATCACATATGTTATCACATTTGGTTTTAATTCTCATCATAGTCTTGTAAAGTAGGTGTTTACTGATACCCCATTTAACATGTGAGTAAACTAAGACTGAGAGAGATTATATGGATTGTTCAGGTTCACAATGCTAGTAAGTATCTATGGTAAAAATAGAACTCACATTTTCCTGACTTCAAGTACAGCATTTTACCCACTGTGTCACCTAACTACCTCAGCATATACAAAGTAAACACAAAGTAGGTTCCAGGGTGTTGCAGTTACTGAATGCTATGGAACCATGGGATTGTCATCCACTAATTCATTCATTCAATATTTGTTGGACACCTATTGTGTGTAGTAGAGACAACTAGATGGCACAGTGGATAGACTTCTGGCTCTGGAATCAGGAAGACCTAAGTTCAAATCTGGTCTCAGACACTTATTGTCTGTGTGACAAGTCACTACATTGTGTTTGCCTCCCTCAGTTTCCTCATCTGTAAAGTGGGCTACAGATGGAAATGGTAATCCACTCCAGTATCTTTGCCAAGAAAACCCCAAGTGGGGTCATGAAGAGTAGGACACAAATTAAAAAAAAAAAAGACTTAACAACAACAACTCTACTGTGTGAAAACCCTGGCTCTAATTCCTACAAGGCAGAGATCTTTGCTCTTTCTTTGCATTTCTAACTAGCACCCTGGAAGGGACCAGAACAATGGCGATACTTGTAATTAACTAACTGAACGAGAAACAGACTGACATCAGGCAGACCGGAGCTAGCCAAACTCTCCTGGCCCTTTGTAGCTATTATTGTATTCTAGGACCTCTTTCCACCTGTCATGGCTCTAGGCACGTTATGAGATGGCTTAATTCCAGAAGACCCCCTTGACATTCCAGGCTTCATCCACATTCATATTTAATAGAGATCTTTGTGAATATCATTAATACAATTATTATCCTGGCATGAATACATCTCTGTCACATTGTCATGGACTTCACTCTGGCTCCTTAAGAGCCCTTCTGAGGCTTAGCGACGGCAGGACCCAGAATTTGCCCAGGGTTGAATGGGACATGAGTGGCTCTTTTCATTATGCGTCTGGCTCATGGAAAAGTCTGGGACAGGGAGGGAGGGAGGAGCAGAGATTGAAGCCAGAGGTTAACTGTTCTCACTTCTAAAATAACTGAGCACTGATTAAATCGCTCAAAAGCATTGCAAATACTACAGTGAACAATCTTCAGTGTCCACAGCTGTCCTACTGAGTCCATGGTTCTAATGGATAAGCCCCCAAATGACTCCTTGGGGAAGGTACAATGCTTGGACCACTTATTACTAACAAGTTATTTAGTGGTCTCTGCTGAAATGAGCAGAGGGACTGAAAGCTGGTGACCTTCCAGAGTTCCTGTCCTACACACCAACCTTGCAGAAGCTTTGGTGACGGCCATGGTGGAGGCCCTGCAGAATAAAGTCCCCTACCTGTCACCCTCAAAATATCCCCATGGGGAGCATCCAAGATTTGATCATAGATATTTCAGTGAAGGTAAAGATAATAATGATAAGTCAGCAGATCTGAGATCAAGGCTGGAGTTTTACCATTAATCTACTTTTTTAAAAAATTCCTATTTTGTTTTCTGGTCTGGATTACTGTAATGGGAATGGGAATCTGAAGATCTTCCTTGCCGCTTGGCCCCTTAACTGAATCTGAGAACTTTCCCTGATTTGAAAATGTACTCTGCCCCCTAATAGGCTGAATGTGGACACATGGAGCCTGTGGCTGGAGGCTTGCTTTTTTCAGGAACACCCATATCTTGTTATTTTGTGATTGGGCAGTGGGTCAAGAGGGTTGTGACATTCGCTGACCCAGGAGAAAGCTATATATACCCTAATGTGAGGTTTTGCTTTGGGGATCACTTTGGAAAGAGTCATGTGATTTGGCCAGATGAGACTCTGGGCAGCCTTTGAGCTGGCTTTGAAAACCCAGATGTTGGTGCTTCCCTCTCTGGTAACTAACTAGGTATGGATGTAAGGGTCAGACAGCTAGAAGCCCTGTTTACTGGCCCATTTCCTGTCTGTATTTTTTTTTGTCTGCTTGTAACTTCTGTTTGTATTCTCTAAAGTTCAGGTTGCTGACTTTTTCCCCTGAACTAGGTAAATGATATATTTTTGATTAAAGTAAGATTGTTAACCCATTTTGAGTTGCTTTCCTTTAGCAAAGCAGATCTAAGAACCTGTGCTAGCAGCCATCCTGGGTATGCTAGGGTGCTTGCTGCTACAATTAGCTCAGGAAGTGAGAGAGTTCATCTCCTTTGCAGGGATAACAAAGGGAGGGTGTTCCCACACATGTAGCTCCAGAGTGTTCTTCTCACAATGCCTTACAGAGCCAAAAGAAAGTAAGCAGACTGAGAATTCTGCTAAAAGATTTCCCAGATGATACCAGGTGTGCAGAAGAGCTCCACTGTATGGAAAGCAACCTGCCTGCCCTAAAGATAGTTTCTCCCTCTTCCTTTCCTTCTTCCCCTCCAGATATCCCCCCTCCCTCCCCACCAACCAATTTGGAAAAGGAGACACAGTTGGAGATAAGTGTACAGAGAATGGTTTTAAGTCACTCTGAATATTTTTAAATTGAGGAGAGGTAGAAGAAAGTCCTGGAGAGCCACAGTTGAGATAATAAAACTTAGAGATGGAAATGATTTTAGGGTCATAGAGTTAGAGCTGGAAAAAAGAAAACTTTAATATCTTCTGGTCTAATCCCTCTTATTTTAATGATGGGGAAATGGAGGCTTACAGAGGAGAAATGACTTGTTCAAGGCCACACAGTTGAGTAAATATCAGAAGGAGACACACACACACACACACACACACACACACACACACACACAGAAAGACTGAGACAGAGAGAGGGACAGAGACAGAGAGATAGAGAGAGAGAATCTGCACCCGGGTCCCCCCACTCTTAGTTCAATTCTCTTCCAACTATATCACTGTTAAGCTTGTTACTTATTTTTTCCAGTTTTCTCCTTTTCAATTCATCCTTCCCCTCCTTATCTCGCCAGAGCCTCATGAAATTGAATTCAATTAAACAAGCATTTACTATAGAAAGACTGACACAAAATGATGTAAAGCAAGATCAGCAGAACCAGAACAGACAGTATCAACAGCAAAAATCTAAGAAAGCCAAGTCAAAAGGCAGAGGAGATGACAATGATTGCATGGTGACAACAGGTCCTGAAATGGGCTAGAGCAATTGGGAAAATTGGGGTGAAAAGATGGGCTTTGAGCTGAGTCTGAATGGATGGGCTGGCTTTGGATAAGCCAGGGACAAGTGAGAGGGCCCTCCTTGGCTGGGGATTAGCAGCAGCCAAAGGGTAGGGATATGAATGAACATAATATGCATGTGTATTCAGAATGTGGAGGCAGGGATATGGAGAAGATATATTGAGGTTTATATTCAGTGGTGGGAGACAGATTACCTCATGCCCTTTAGCTCATGTCCAAGGCTATCCTGTTGTCTCACAGAATGAGGGTAAGCAGGATGACAAGGCCCCATCAGTGGTTTGATGAGGCAGGGAGAAGGTGAGGGAGGTGAGGAACTTAGCTCTTTTCCTGGGCAAAATGCTTGTAATTGCTGCCACTGCAAACATCATCCATCCTCTCCCATACCACTGACACAGCCCTGGAAGCTATATTTCCCTTACTTTTAGTAGATGTCATGTCTAGCTAAATGACCCAAACCAAACTACTCAAAGATAGGATACGGTAAGGGATGGAGAGAAAGAGAGTTTCTTTCTAAACCTTCTGGTAATAGCAGATGGGTCAGTACATTTTCAGGGGCTAGTGAATTGGTGGACTATTCCTCATTTTTACATGTATCCTAGGACTCAAGAATCTAGATTTTGCCTGACTTCTCACTGTCATAGCTAGTTTCTCCAATGAAATGGAACATTCTGAACAAGAGGTGGTCATGGGCCAGATCTAAATGATGATTCTGGACTCACTGGTAGCACCTATACAGAGGAATCACCCACAGAAATTGCCCCACCACACACAAAACAGGTAATTGTGTTATAATAAACTATAATTCGTACAGAATTATAGTTTAGAGTCAGAAGGAACCACAGAGGTCATTGAGAGTTCAATTCTTCATTTGATATATAGATTGATCTAGTGCTTAATATATGCCAGGCATTATGCCAGTGTGCCAGTGACATATATAAAAACCAATAAGCCAAACCATGACCTCAAGGAACTTACAGTTCAACGGGAGAAGAAAACACACAAAAGGGAACTGGAAGAGGGGTACGCAGCCAGTTGCATTGTGTACAGGAAGTTTTCTGGAGACTGAGAACCAAGTAAAGGTGAGGCCAATGATGGCTTATCAGAGTCCAAGGTGATTCAAAGAGTAGGGTCCAATTTTCTGATGGGAAGGAGATAGAAAATATAGGAGTGCAATTAAGTGAAGAGGTCATGACTAGACATGTCCAAGTCAAGAGAGGTTGAGTCATTTGCCCAGAGTCACACTAAATGTCATGGTCAATCTACTGCACAATCTAGATGAAGAAACCCTGAAATGGAAATGTCATGTAATTGGTTAGTTGCAGAGCTGGGATTCAAACCCAGGTTTCCCATAATGGATGAAATCATATGATTGAATCAATCATGTTATAAGAAATTATGAAGGGTGTGGCCTTTGAGAAACATGGGAAGACTTGTTTGAACTGATGCAGAATGAAGTGAATAAACTAGCAGAAAACTTTACATATAGTGATAATACTGAAAAAAAATTAATTTGATTAATGTAGGAACTCTGGTCAACACAATGATCAACAAAACTCTATAAGACTCATGATAAAGCATGCCACCCACCTTTTGAGAGAGACCTAGTAGACTCAATGCAAAGTGATGCTATTTTTTTGTATGTCACCAGTATTAGAATCTGTTTTGCTTAACTCTACAGTTTGTAACAGGTTTTGTTTACTTTCCTTTCCCAATAGTGGAGCACTGGGGGTGGACTGAGGTTGGGAGGGAGAGATGAACCAGAAAATAAAATAAAATTGAATTTTAAAAATACATATGATATCACAAAATCATCAATCATGGTGCCATACATGTCATGATGAAAGTATCATTAGAGACCATCTAATGTGTAATCACACTTTTTTTTTTCAAATGAGGAAGTATGACACAGAGAAATGACTTACCTAATTAGGTTCACTGAGTGAGTAAGGAACAGAGCTAAGATTCAAACTCAGGCAGTTTGGTATGGTGGAAGAGTACTTGGCTCTTGAGTCAGAGACCTTGAGTTTAAATCCTGCCTCTAAGGCTTGCTACCTATGTGACTTGGGTCAATTATGTCACATTCCTGGGATTCAGTTTCCAATATGTTAGATACTCAAAATGTAAGATAAAGGAGATAAGCTTGATAGTCCCTTCTCAGTTTTCTCATCTATAAAATGAGGAGGCTCACATGGCCCTTTCCAGCCTTAGGTCCATGATCCAAGTTTACATACACACATACACACACACACACACACACACACACACACACACACACACACACACCCCACTTCCCCTGACCTTATTCAGAATTGTAGAATCATTCAAGAAGGGCCACCTCATCCCAAGCAAAGAGCCACTGAACAAAGAGCTATGTAGAAACCAAAGGCTACCTCTAGCCAGAGAGCAGGTACATGAAGGGAAACATTGTTACGAGGCATTTATGGAGAGACAATCAATTAAGTGCTGTTTGTAATGATGAATGGTTTGCTTCAGGGTATTTTGCTATTGTTGTTCAGTCATTCTAGTCATGTTCAATTCTTTGTGAACCCATTAAAGGTTTTCTTGGCAGAGGTACTGGAGTGGTTTGTTATTTCCTTCTCCAGCTCATTTTACAGATGGGAAAACTGAGACAAACAGGGTTAAGAGATTCTCTCAGGGTCATCCACTAGTAAGTCTGAGATTTGATCTGGACTTAGGTCTTCCTGACTCCAGGCTTGATGCTTTCTATCCACTGCACCACCCAACTGCCTGCTTAAATGTGTAGAATGCACTGAAGACTTTTTGTCAATAGAAGGAACCATCCTCTCATGCCCTCCCTACTATTGCCTCCATCCTGGGGCTGGAATGAATGTCCCTCACTCTGTCTTTCTCTTTCGATATCCCTCCCTAAGCGCTTATGGGAGAAACTGGGAAATGGACTGTGGGGCAGGTGTATTTGTTTACACCTCATTGGGGGAAGCACTGATGCTATTTCAAAGATCACACACAGGGATGAATTGTCCCCTCTAAGGCTTGAGACCTGCTCCATGAAACCTTGCTGGCTGAGGAGAGAGGATGGGAGGCTGAAGGGGATGAAGACTTATTACCAAACAAGATCTGAGCCTGGGTGGAAGACAAACTATCCTACCTGGAGAGAAGCAGAGCAGTGTAAAATGGACTTCTTTCCATTTCACAAGGCCTGGATTGAAATCCAGCATCTGCTTCGTCCTCTGCACCATCTCAGCTGTCACTTTCCCTCTGTGGCCTCAGTTTCCTCTTCTGTAAAATGAGAAAATAATAGATTTGAACTCCATGATTCCTAAGATTCCTTCTAGCTCTATGATCTTGGGTCTGAGTTCTTTTTTCCCTCTTTATCATCCAACAACCACTCTTTCCCAGTACTAAATGTGGTGAGGATGGTGCAATAGCCCTAACATTGAACTTGGAGGTTAGGTTTTAAGGCTTTTAATTTTTTTCTTTGAATTTGTGTTATTCATCAAACAAAATGAACATTTCTTTATACCAAATAGAGCAGAAAAAATGCAACATGAAATTGAGAATCTCTATTATACATGGCATATCTTCTTTTTTAGTATTTAATAAATTCAAATTGTAACTTTCAAAGCTGTCCTTCTTATCAGTGATACCTTCTGGCCTTCGTTCTGTTCTTCTGTATGCTTTAAAAACTATTCAACATTTTTCTTCCTTTTCATGGCAACCTTTCCCATAGCCCCCTCCCTCACAGCTTCCCTGTATTAGAAAGAGAGACAGACAGACAGACAGAGACAGAGACAGAGACAAAAAGAAACAGAGAGAGAAAGAATCCCTAGTAGTGAATATACAATAAAGCAAAAACAAATTTCCATGTTGACCAGGTAGGATCTGAGTTTGAATCTCAGCTATACTACTTACAACTTGTTTGACCTTGGGCAAATCACTTAATCTTTCTGGGCCTCAGTTTTCTTATCTCTAAAATGAAAGGGAATGGACTAGGTGGCATGCAACATGCCTTTTAGCTGTGGGTCAAGGATCCTATGTCACTGGGAATTCACTGATATCTTTGTAGTAGAAAGAAGTTTGATTTTGAGATTAGAGGGGTTGTGCTCAAGTGTAGTCCTTACCTGTGAAAACAAGAACAAGTCAACAGCATTCTCAGTGCCTCAATTTCCTTCTATAAAATGAAGGGATTTTCCAGATGTTCTCAAAATCCCTTCTAGTTCTGAATATTAGAATCCTACTGTCCTTCTTGGGAGGGAGAGGAAAGGGAGGTGCGGGAGAAGGAGGAAGAGGGGAAAGACAAGTTTTAGGAGAGAGAGTTAAAGCCAAGAGAGGGACACCCTGCAAAAGGTATTTTCTGACTTTACCCCTCCATTATGATGTACCATGTCCAAGGAAAACATGTTGAGCATCAGTTTTGTTCAAAATAACATGTAATTCAAAGCAACTGATATTCTGTAGTCCACTGTAGTTCTTAGATTAAAAAAAAAATTTAAAACCTAGTTAGCCTAGTTAGCATATTCTCTCTCTCTCTCTCTCTCTGCATGTGCACATGTGTTTCTCTCTTTCACTTTTTACTTTTTCTTTTTCTCTCTCCCTTCCTCTCTCTCTCCACCTCTCTCTTTCTATCTCCCCCACCTCTCTCTTCCTCTCTCTTTCCCTTTCTCTCTCTTCCTTTTTCTTTCTGTCTCTCTTGCTCTCTCTCCTGCTTTCTTTTTCCCCCTTCCTTCATTTCCTCTTTCCTTCCTTCCTCTTTGTCTCTCTGTCTCTCTTCTTTCTCTTCCTCTCTATTTCCTTGTCTCTCTTTTCTTCTCTATTTCTTTCTCTTTCTCTCTCTTTCTGTTTCTTTCTCTCTCTGTCTGTTTCTGTGTGTGTGTGTCTCTCTCTCTCTTTTACTGTCCCTGTCCTTTTACCTTGAATTTCATTTGAATACAATTTGTTTTTCTTTTTTTCTTTATTTTAATCATTACTGTTGGCTATAAGTAATCCCATACTAACTGCAGTCTCCCATGGGGCTGGGATTGAGCTTGCACCAGTGAGAGGGCAGCTGCAGGGCAGAGAGAGGACTCTTTCTAGCGATGTCATTCCACCTATTTCACCAGAACTGAATTTGCAGCCCACTAGTTCAGAATTATGTTATTAATGAATGAAATACATCCATGCTATCCCAGAGTGTTCTCCTTAACAGTCCCTGCTTAAGACTGGCATATTCTGCCCTCCACCAGCACCACTAGCCACATTGGTTTTGCTGATGCTGTTTCCCATCTTCCTTCTTGGAATGCCTTTCCTTTTCTCCTACATTAAGTCAAGTCATACAGCAGATTTCAGGTGCACAAGAAAGACCCGATGTCACTATCGTGCCTTTCTTGTCCATTCCCTATGGAGGCAGTGGGGTTACATTGGAAAAGGACTGACTCTTAAGGCAAAAGATCTCAGCTTGAATCCTGACTGTGCTATTTTCTGCCTGAGTGACCTTGGACTTGCCACCTCCAACCTTGGAATGGAGAGGAATATGGAAACCACTCCAGTATCTCTGCCAAGAAAATCCTAAATGTGGTCATGAAGAGTGGGACGTGACCAAAACAACTCATAATAACAACAAAATACCCCTGATATGTAGCCCCATTAAAAGTCTATCCTGAGAACATTAAACTTTTACTTCTATCTCCCTAAGGAATGAAGGAAAGAAGTAGGGAAGGATGGAAGGAAGAAAAAAGAACAATGTAGCAAAGAAAGTATCTGGTTTTAAAATAGTGCTAAGATGAGACCTAGCTCATAATCATGGGATAATATAATCCAAGAATTAAAAAAAACTAAAATAGCACTTGAAAATTTACCAAGCCTTTTTGTAGGGGAGGGAGAGACTGACACCAATACAATGTTCCACCTAGCTCTAGGGTCTTAGAGGACATCTAGTCCAAGCTCCTCATTTTACATGAGAGGAAACTGAGGCCCAGAGAAATGAAGCAATGTGGCCAAGGTAACTAAGCTAATCAGTAAATCAGTCATTATAAAATCCAGACCTCTTACCTTCTAATCTATTGACAGATCACTAGTCATAACCCATATACATCTCAGGGAAGGGAAGACCATTCTTCACATAGCTCAGTACAGAATTATTTTTTCTTGTAAACATTTTATAAAAATGCTAATGGTCTGCAGGGGCTTGGGAAGAACCAGATATTGCTGTAGTCTGTGCCTACCTTAACAATCGTTTTTATTGCCCTAATCCTGCTGGGATCTGGCTCCCTGTGAATGGCTTCTTCAAGTCCCTCGACTAAGACCTGATCCATTATTACGATGTTAATTAGAAGCAGCTGAGCTTAGGTTGCTGGGTTATACTCTGAGGAGGAGCAATGCAAAACACATTAACCTGAGAGGTGAAATTGATTCTCTTGATCCCTTATCCCTTTGCAGCATGTGGGGGTGGGGGAGAGATGCTCTTTATGGCAAAGGTGATCTGATGGGAGGCTTACTTGATATTTCAAAACTGCAGGGAATATGAACAGGCAGTTTTCAGAAGAAGAAATCAAAGTTCTCTACAGCCTTATGAAACAATGCTCTAAGTCATTACTGATTAGAGAAATGCAAATTAAAACAACTCTGAGGTACCACCTCATACCTATCAGATTGGCTAATATGACAGGAACAAAAGGAAATGACAAATGTTGAGAGGGAATATGGAAAATTTAGAACACTGATGCACTATTGGTGGAGTTATGAACTGACCCAACATTCTGGAGAGCAATTTGGAACTATGCCCAACGAGCCATAAAACTGTACATACCCTTTGACCCAGCAATACTACTACCAGTTCTGTATTCCAATGAGATTTTTTTGAAAAGAGGAAAAAGGTCTATATATACAAAAATATTTAGAGCAGCTCTTTTTGTGTTGACAAAGAATTGGAAACTGAAGAGATGCCCATTAATTGGGAATGACTGAACAAATTGTGATAGAGGATTGTGATGGAATACTATTGTAGTAGAAGAAATAATGGGCAAGATGCTTTTGGAAAAAACCTGGGAAGACTTACATGAATTGATCTAAAGTGAAAAGAACAGAACCAGGAGAATATTGTACACAGTAACAGCAATATAATATGATGATGAACAGTGAATGACAGCTTTTCTGAGCCAAACAACGATCTAAGATAATCCCAAAGAACTTATAATTGCAAAATGCAATCCACCTCCAGAGAAAGAACTCATGAACCCTGAGCACATATCGAAGCCTTTCTTTTTACTTGATTATTCTTTACTTGTTTTGGTCGGTGTTTTCTTTTTCAACATGGCTAACATGGAAATATTTTGCATGACTGCACATATATAATCTTTATCAAATTGCTTTCCTTCTCAAGGAGGGTAGAGGGGAGGGAGGGAGAGAATTTGGAACTCACAATTTTTAAAAATGTTATTTTGTTTTGCTTTCATGTAATCGAGAAAAAAATTTTAAAATGTACAAATAAAACAAAAGTATGCAGGAACCCTGAACTTCTGTCATATGCCCAGAGGAATAGGGGCATTTAATGGAGTCAGTTTTAGTAGGAAACAACCTACCCTTCCCCACCAGGAGAAGAATCATAGAAGCTTAGAGTTGGAAAAGAACTTAGCAATCGTTTAGTCCAATGTCTTCCTTCAAGCCTGAGTCACAAGTCCCGTGGGCTACCATCTGTCTGCTAGAATTTGGGTGAACACCATTTATTTCTGAGTCCCATTTCTCTGATCTGTAAAACAGGGATTTTCATTTTTTTTTTTAAGTTTGCCAGATGGAATTTCATGGGTATGGAAAATTGCCATTGATAAAATTTTCTTTACCAAACAACTACTCCACAACCTAGAAACTACTAAAAGGTGAAGCCCCATGCCCAGGGACCTGCAACCAGTACATTACAAAGGCTGATTTGAACCCCTATCTTCCTAATTTCAAAGTTGACTCTTCAAAAAAATAGCAGATTAAAAAATAGCTAATAAACATGCATATTATATCATTCCCACTTCGCCATAACTCAATTTTTTAAAAATACAAACAAAACCCTTGTAACTGATGTGCATAATAAACCAAAATAAACCACCACATTGGCCATGTTCAAAAATGTGTGTTTTATTCTTCACATATGCTTCATCTTCAGCTTTCTGGAATCATGACTGAGTACTGTTGTATTATTATTGTATATTGACCAAAGTTCTTAAGTTTTTCAAAGTTTTTTTTTTTCTGTACAATGTTGCTATTGTCTAATTTATTCTTCTAAGCATGCTTACTTCAATCTGTATCAGTTCATACAAGTCTTCCCAAACTTCTCTGAATCTGCCCCTTATTATTTCTTGCAGCAGAATCGTATTCCATTGCATTCACTTACCACATTTTTCTCAGCCACTCCACAATCAGTGGGCACCACACAAGGCTGGCTACCCACTACCCAATGCTTCTTCTTTTTACTGTTTACTCCCCTTTCTCCCCATAAAGTGTCATAGCTCTAGAGCTAGAAGTGACCTCATAGGCCAAGGAATCAATAAGTCATGGATTTAGAAGTAGAAGCAAGTTAAGAAGATGTTGAGTCTAACTCCTTCATTTTACACATGAGGAAATAGTCAATAAGCAGTCAAGGGACTTTTTTAGGGTCACACACACACACACACACACACACACACACACACACACACACCCTATTACCTTCTCCAAGCTAAACATCAGCATCAGTTCCTTTGACCAATCCTTCTACAAAATGAGCTCCAGACCAGCACCATCCTTGTTGCCTCCCTCTGGAAAGTTGCAAGGTTACCAGGAAGGCAGGACAGCACAGTAAAAAGAGCCCTGGTTCTGGATTCAGAAAACTTGGGCTCAAACCCCAACTTCAACAATTGCTCTTGGTCAAGTCATTTAAACTACACGGGCCTCAGTTTCCCCATGTGTAAAATGAGTGGATTGTCTAGTTGGCCTCCTTCTAGTTCTGGATCAGCTATCATTTAATCTATATCTATCTTAATATCTATCTTAAAATGTTACACTTAGCTAAACAAAACACTTCAGTTGGGGTCTGACCAGAGCAGAATGTGGCAATCTCTTTTCCTCCTACATCATGGATACTAGATTCCCTTTCATTGCTCCAACTTTCTTTCCTGTCATATCACAGGGCGACTACTGTCCAGCCACATCCCCCTTCATTTTGTAAAGTGAAGTTGATTTTGATGAACCCAAGGGAGTTTAAATTTATCTCTGTGATATTTCTTATTTTACTTGCTATGATGTTTTAACTAATAAAGATCTTTTTTTTTTTTTTTGCTTTTTGGAGGGCAATTGAGGTTAAGTGACTTGCCAAAAGTCACATGGCTAGTAAGTGTGTTAAGTGTCTGAGGCCATATTTGAACTCAGGTCCTCCTGACTCCAGGGCTGGTGCTCTATTCACTGTGCCACCTAGCTGCCCCTAAAGATATTTTTGAGGTGGCGCAGTGAGTAGAGCACTGGCCCCGGAGTCAGAAGGATCTGAGTTCAGATCCGGCCTCAGACACAACACACACAAACAAAAACCTAGCCATGTGACCTTGGGCAAGTTACTTAACCCCAATTGCCCTCCAAAAAAGCAAAAAAAAAAAAAAAAGGATATTTTTGAATCCTGACTAATCATCTAGCACATTAATATGCCATCTATGACTTTATCCAAATCATAGATACAAAAATTAACACAGGGCCAAGAAAAGAGATTCCTTAGGTACTATATTAGATAATCCCTTCTACCCTGATACCGAACCTTTACTTTGGCCACTAAATCAGTTACAGATCCATCTAGCTGTAGAAGAATTTTTATATCTTGCTTACTAGCATAGTATAAGTGTTTTGTTAAATGCCTTGATAAAAATCTAGGTATACTTTAGCTACAGCATTCTTCTGCTCTAACAGTCTAGTAGGTCTGTCAAAAAAAAGGAAATGAGATTAGTCTGGCAAGACCCATTCTTTTTTTTTTTTTTTAAATTTAAAAGGTGGATTTTATTACCAAGGAACACTGCGGGACTGTCGGGGTACATGGTCACCCAAATCAGACAGCCCTTTGGCACAGACAGTGTACAGGTTTTATAGAGGTTCCATAGCCAGGTTACATAAGCTGAAATTACAGTGATGTAAGATGAAACTCCAATGATTGGTCAGTGTACACTTGAAACTACAATTTGTGATTGGTCAGTATACATTTGAATTTCCCTGATGGTGGAAACCCTAGGCTGGGACTCCCACCCACAGATTAATCAAGGGTAAGCAAGGGGTGGGGGTTCTGCCTGTTTACAGATTAAGCAAGGTGGAGTTCTCTGTTTTACAAATCAATGAAGGAAAGGTTGGGCTGCCTGTTTTATAACTAGGAAAGAGTGAGTGGATTTGTGTCTGACATTCAGGAAGGGCCAAGTGACAAATCAATGGGGGAAGGGCAGAGTGGAGCTGGGTCCAACATTCCCTACTCTTTCTTGTAGGTATGTCAAGCCTTTGACATAGCTGGGTTCACATCTAGGGGTCACATCTAGATTACCCAATTCTGTTCCTAAAGGATGGGGGGGGGTCCCTGATAATTAACATTAATGGAGTTAACACTGGATTTAAGGAATTGTAGAAAACAATGAGATAGGGTCCTACAATTAGGGCTAAGATCAGGAGGAGAGGCTAATACCAATACTAATACCAAGGCTGATATCAATTTAGTGAGTTAGGGGGATGTTCCAGGGGAACAGGGACTGATACCCATTCTCAGAATCTTCCAGCTCCCTGTCCATTAGCAATATTCTGGCATACCAACTTCAGACTCTCCCTCACCACTCCAGAGTTGTTTGCACAGAAGCAACAAGCCTCACCAAGGACTGCACACAGGCCACCCAGTTGAAGAAGGTCAAGGCCTCTGTGGTTCTGAAGAACCATCTCTGCCACAGAGTCCACCTGTCTTTCCAGGGCTGAGATGGACTGCTCTATGTGGGAGAGGTCAATATTTACCTGTGTACTTAAGGCCTGATAGTTGGTCTCCCCCTTAATCAAGGTTGCCATCCCAGTTGCTGCAGAACCCACAAGGCCCAAACCCACTGAGATGGGAATGAGGAGTGGTACTGCCTGCCTTAGGTGGTGGCTCAGTTGCCCTTCTGGAAAAGTAATGCCAACCTTGTTCACCTTGTTCAGGATGACTCGGGGAATTATGGCCACTAGGATACACAGGGGGTCCTCAGTCTGAGGAACACTGTAATAGAGACACACTGGGTAAGGCCATCGTGGCATGCCCACCAGGCTCCTAGAAGGGCAGGGAAGTAGTCTGAGCTAGAGGCCTGAATCATATGGGTTTTTCCCACAACTTGAGCTATACTGAGAGCTGGATAAAGGAGTGCTGGATGTGAGACAGAAACCTGTTCCCTGTACATCCCCGAGGGAGAGACTTGGGTGGTCTCAATCACAATTCTCTGTGTTGGAAATAGGGGTGACTGAGGCATTTAGTGCCACCCCTACTTAGTAAGGAGGCTGGGGTTCAACACAAATCTAGCAATCTTCCCCACATGTGGTTAGAGCTGTTAGGTGTTTTATGAACAACTGACAGAAGGGCAATTAAAGGGGACCTGATAATTGCTATATTCCTGAATCTTTGAAGATGGGGGGGGGGTGTGACCTGACCGGGGCCCATGTGGTGACAGCTGGTATTGTGATTTGGACATCGGGGTTCCCTATTGGGGCAGGGATAGCTAAGCAATGGGATGACGATGGGGGAGGGGCACAGGAGGCTTCTTGGCACTTGCCCTCCCTCCTCCTCCTCTTCCTCCTCAGGGACTATGATTCCCAGCACCCGAGAAACAGAGATTCCCCAGGCGGAGTCAGAGGGGTTTTGAATGGTGAGATTTTCGCATGGGTTGCTAGGGGTCAGATCTGATTGTATGGATTCGGAACAATAGGTCCGATCCCTCACTACCACCTGTCCTGTAGCACTGGGAGGCACCAGGACTAGGAGAGGGGAAGTAGTAAACTGTGACACAAGCACAGGCGCACAGGCATCCTGTATCTGAACAGAGTAGGTAACCTGCATCGTCCAGTTCTGGGGAACAGGGAGTTGAGGGGTAGCTGTGTACTCCAGTTCTGGAAAAGTCCAGGATTGTCCATTTCCTGTGGTTAACACCCAGGTATAGCTTGGTCTGGAGGCATGGGGATTGTAGGGGACCATGCAAGGAGGTAAAAGGGGAATAAGGGAGAGGATCAGATAGTCTTAGCTTTAGGGGGTGCTCGTGGACTTCTGTTTTCCATTCTGAGGTGACAGCAGGCTTCACTCTGGTGCAATGGAGTCTCGTGGGAATAGAGTTCACTTTGACAGCAGTAGGTGTAGTGGGGATCATGACGTGTGGTCCCTTCCACCTCGGCTCCAGACCATGAATTTCTTTTTACCAGCACAGAATCCCCAGGTTGAAACAGGTAAGCTGAGGCAGAACTTGGGATCAGGATCAGGAGAGCTGAGGGAAGCAGTTTTTTTTCTGAATCGCCTGCAGACCCTGAAGGAACTTGATGAGGGAAGAGTTAGTGATTTCAGCTTTTAGGTCTTCCCGGATTAGAGGAAGAATGGGTGGTGGTCTTGCAAATATATGTTAGGGAATGGTCTGGACTTTCTCAGCCTTGAGTTCTGAGCTCTGAGAAAATTTCAGATGCCGGCTGCTCAAGGAAGTCAAAGCTGAGAATCCAAGGACCTGACCCAATTCTCTTGGGGAAGCCAAACCTTCTTATCTGCTTTGTTCAGCTTTTCATAAATAGACTTTAAAACAGTTTGAATTAACCTGGTGTCAAAAATGTTATCTTACTTTTCTCTCAACTAAAATATCTCTGATTAAAATAAATATCAGGCACCCGAGTACTCTGTCATTCCAATCACCTGATCATTCCCCCCTTTAAACAACTGGGACCCAAAATCATTTGGGTAGATCTGTCTGTGTTTCATAGGGAGCTGGGTACACAGATTATATATACAGTATACAGTATACAGTGAATACAGATTCACTCAGGAAGAGATAATTCAGAAATTGAATCCTTAACATACATTCAGTTACAAATGTTAACTTTTGCTTAGAGCATGAAACTTACAAATTCAGATCAAAACAGTCAGATCTCTTCTGTTTTTACAATCTCATTAAACCTTGATGAAGAAAGTTAGTTGAAAACTTAAAATGATCTTAAGCAGTTTGCATAACTTTCTGCACATGATTTAATTCTAGATGAGAAATAACATTAGATTTTCAACTAAGCTGACAAAAAACTCACAAATGTAGAGATTACATTCTTAGGGGTGTGTCAGATCAGATCTCAAAGCCTGGGCCTGATCAATAGCCTGAGTACAATCGGAGACAGTTGGGGAGAAAAAGGCCAGTGGGTCTCCACCGAATGAGGGGTGGAGATGGAAAGGGGCTGACCCCAAAAAGGAGTATCAGCTTCTTTAACAGGGAGGGCCTCTGCAGCAATGGCCTGGAGGCCAAGGGCCCTCTAGCAGCTACATAATCCAGGAGCCCAGGATTTTTTGATTAGCTGTAATAGTATTCCTACTTCAAAAATGTTTCTTAAGTACACTTAGCTAAATAGACCTTTAGATGTACAATACAGTCTCAGAAAGGTGGTAACAAATTAACAGTGAGTATCAAATGACTTATCAATTTACATCAATTCTGGCATGGATTCAAAGTTAGAGAGATACCAACATATGCCAGTCATACAATTCTGATTACAAGTATTTCACAAATGCTATTAATTTTCCTTTTATAATTTGAAGGAACAAGTCAAGCTGAGATAGCAAAAAGCTTGTTTTTTTAAGCAATCCCAATATCCTATTTCCAATTTCTAAAAGATTTAATTCTTAGTTAATTTGACCAGGACTTGTAAATTGTAAATTTTCCAAATTAAAATTTCAAAATATCGCAACAACAGGGAGAATTTTGGTGGACTTTTTGAAAGTGAGCTTTGAATTTGCCAATCTCAAAACTCCACACTTAATTGGCTTTAATTGGTCAGGCAGGAGAGATTTTTAAATTTGACAAAGAGGGGCCTGCCTCCCTACCTGCCACAGTGCTCACAAGGAGGGCTCTGCAGGGCCTTCACCTTCTCTTGACTGAGCCAGCAGAAGCTCAGGGTGGAAGTCAGTCAGACCAGCCCTTAGTCTGACCTGGGAACCAGGCTGGCTCACCCGTCCCCCCCCAGCCAAGGCCATGAGCCATGTGGGGGGCCCAAGCTAGGCTCAATAAGGCTAATTAGGCTGGGTTAATGGATTTCCTGAGGGGATGGCTGACTCAGAAGAGGGTTCTTCTGGAAACTAAGATATCATCTTCCCAGTGGAAATCAGAAAAGCTCCCTTGAAGGTGCTCTTCTGATGGTCACTCAAATACCTGCTTTGCAGGAATAGAAACTTTAAAACGAGACTTTAAACAACTGAGCTCAGGACAAAACTTTACAAACACTCAAACACATTACAATCCTTATCCACTTGATTGCTGCCTGCAGATTCTGAACAGGAAGTAAATGGGCTCAAGTGAGCTTATGACAGACAAACATATAACCAGACCAGATATAGGCAAGAGGGTAAGCCTCATCAGGTTCTCTGTCCCTCCAGACATTTACTGGCATATTTAACCAGACAATTACCGGTATATTTAACCAGACATACCTCGAACAACATTTAACTTACCCCCCAAACTGGAGGTCCTGGATCCACGAAAAGCCAAACGAGGAGCAAGTCGGAGTCAGAAGGCAGTCGAAATCTTCCCTCCTCGAGACCTGGGGCCCTGGAATGTCATCAGGGGCTAGCCCCCCTAGGGCTCGGGGAGAGCAGATGCCTACCTCCAGAGGCTGAGAGCTCTTCTTATTTGGGGATCTTTGAGGTGACACGGAACACCCCAGATCTCACTGGGGCCTCCAAATGTTGTAAAAGCAAGACAGAAGATCCCCAAGATTACATTTAAAAGGTGGATTTTATTACCACAGAACACCGCGGGACTGTTGGGATACATGGTCACCCAAATCAGACAGCCAAGACCCATTCTTGATAAAACCTTCAGGTGTCAGCTCTTCCAGGAGGATTTGCCTTTTAATAATAGTAAATATTCCTTTAGCCTTTATCACTGCAAAAAAAGCTTCTAACTCTTTATTTAATTTAATCCTTCCAGGAACTATATATCTACAGCAGGACAAGTATTATTGTTCCTATTTCATAGGCCCGGATAGTTCAGTGCAACTTAATTTGGCCAATATTCCATAAGGTGTTCTATGTATAAAGTATTGAGCAAGATAATGAAGTTCTACATATCAAATATGGCATAAACCCTGCTTTAAAGGGTGGGATACAACATGTACACAGTTAAGTATAAGGTAAGGTAGGGAGACAGCTGTGAATCTTACCATTGACTAAAATAATTGTTGGGAATGCTGTGATATAATAGGCATCAATGTATTCTTTGTGGAATTAATAAGCAATTTGGAACAGTATCCCAAGTGTACCCCTGGACAAAGTGTTTAATACTACTAGTCATATACCCCTAAGAGATCAATACAGAGGAAAGGATCCATATGTACAAAAATACTTACAACAACACTTTTTATTGCAGCAAAGAACTGAAATCAGAGTGGGTCCCTGTTGGTTTGGGAATGACTGGACCAACCAGAGTATTTTCATGTTGTGGAATATGATTGCATCATAAGAAATGACAAACATGATGAGTTCAGGGAAACTAGGAGAGACTTGTCTAAACTGATTCATGTGGAATGAAAAGAGCAGAACCAAGAGACTCATTTTGTGCAATGACTACAATAATGTAAAGGAAAATAATGAAAAGACTTCAGAACTCTGATGACTTCTGAAAACCAATGATGATACTTGTCTTTTGCCTCTTGACAGAAAGGTGTAAAAAGAGGCACATTTTTAGAGCTGGCTAATGTGTTCCTGTGCTCTGCTTGACTGTCCCTATGTGTTAAAAAAGAAGGCTTCTGTTGGGAGGTGGGTAGGTGAAGAGTTAGTGGACAATGATAAAGATGCTTTAAAAAAAGAAAAATCAATAAAGCCATTTAGACACATGGAGAAAAAAAAATCAACTTAGGAGAGGATGTGAACAGGGCAGGTATTTTACTACCTTGTTAAACTTAATATACATTAAAAAAAACAGATGCTCACTGTATATATAACAGATGTTCCCAGTTTCACATCCATTCCTGTTTTCAATTCATTGTATATTAAAATGTTTGTGTTTCTTTACGATTGTTAAACTTATATTAAAAATACAATTAAATTTAAAAATGCACCTAAGGAGGGGTTGGCTGCCTTCAGTTTTAGAGCTCAGGGAGGGCTCCACAGATGAAGTAGTATTGGAGCTGAGACTTGAAAACAAACAAACAAAAAAAGACTTCTGAAAGGTCCAAAAGAAAGTGCATTACAGGCATTGGAAATAGCTTGTCCAAATACTTGGAGGCAGGAGATGATGTATTGTGTTCAGGGAATAGCTAACAGTCTTGCTCTGGGTAAAGCTGTTTATTTAGCAATTAAGAAGCAATGGTTATTTTCTGAAATTTCTCCTTGAGAGTCTAATCAAACATCTGCTGGACTCTCTCTCTCTCTCTCTCTCTCTCTCTCTCCCTCTCTCTCTCTCTCTCTCTCTCTCTCTCTCTCTCTCTCTCTCTCTCTCTCAGTGTGTTTGGGAGAGTAGGAGCAGGACCATTCCCCTATGAAGATAAAGGGATGACCAATGAGGTAATGTATGGAAGAATTAAATGACCAAGGCAAGGAGGGGCTTGATGAGACCATAGAAATGGCTCATTAATGATCTGAAACTGTTTTTACAATTGGCCTCTAGATTGGAATAATCTCATTATGTGAGCTACTGAACCTTGTTAGTTGATCTGGAAGAAAAAAAATGCTACAGAAATGTGTTCCCTTTTCATAAAACCCATTCGTAACTAAGCACTCTGTGTACTTTACACACACTGCTCTATTAAGGCTTCTGAGACCTAGCTGCCTTTTCTATGGTTTCTTTATTTGTATGCTTTTAGTTCCAGTGTTGGTTTTAAAATAGTTCTTCACAGTGACTATTAAAGAGGACATACCCATTAACTCCCCCATTGGTTCATTCATTCATTCAAATAAACAAGTATATTTAAAAACACCTACTCTGTGCCAGGCACTGTGCTAGGCACTGTGGTTAATAAATCTAGAACTGAAAGGGATTTTATAGATCACCTCCTCAAACTCCTTCATTTTACAGATAAGGAAAATTCATTGTCATACTGCAAGAAAGCTCTACCAATGCATTTAAGCTTTTCTACAATTTATACTCTTAAAGACATATCTGTATATATCAATGTCAATGTCTGTCCATGTCTGTCTACATTTATATCATCTAGCTATTTATATCTGTCTGTAGCTATATCTATAGCTTATTTATAGCTATAATTGATATGTTGTCTAAACCTATATTAAACCTATATATTGTCCATACTTATCTATATTGATATCTGTCTATACCCATACTTATATCTATCTATTATTATAACTAGATCTGTATATATCTATATCTGATTCCATATCTATACTTGTATCTATTTTGTTATTGAGTTGTCTTCAGTTGTGTCCATCTCTTTGTGATCCTATTTGGTGTTTTCTTGGCAAAGATATTGAAGTGATTTGCCATTTCCTTCTCCAGCTCAAGCTCAGATGACTTGCCCAAGGTCAAACAGTTAATAAGTGTCTGAGGCTGGATTTGAACATACTACACTACAGGCTCACTTCTTTGTAAATCTGAAGAATTAGAAATGAATGTGACTAAGAGAGCAATAGAAATGCCCTGGTGTTGCTGTGAACAAAGAATGCAACATATAATCAATGAAACTTATAATGAAGAATAGGAATAAAAGAAATCATCATGGAATTCTATGATAGGAAAGAATGATGAATTGATTATATTACCAGGATGAAAAATAATAGGTGGACAGCCTGAGTGCACTACTGAAGAATGATTTCATCATATTGGATAGATCCTCTATGATAAACTCATGGAAAGACATGGGCAAGAATCCCTTGGGATGGTCAAGCATAGATGGGCTACAATTTGCATCACTAGAGACAATTCGAAATTTGACCATGTTATGAATTCATTTGAATAAATTGCTTTTTAATCTATCTAGATCTACATCTATAGGTATTTCCAAAATCAGTTTGACCAAGTTTTTTTTTTTTCTTTCCCACCATGCCACTCCCACAAATGGGCAATATGAGTCTCTCTCAAGGAGAGCAATACCTAGTCTTTACAACTTAGAATTTAAATCTCTTCTTTCCTATGCATCTTCTGCTCTGGAATTCACATTTTAGAAGTCCCCTCAGTGCCTCCACCCTCTCCCTGTGATAGAGCCATCACTCCTCCCAAGAAACTCCATTGAAGAAGGGTAGCTATATTAGACATGCTTATTTCTCTCCAGGCTCTGCACTCCAGACTTCCTTTGTCTCACAGTTTAGGGTTTATGTACCAGCCCACACTAGATGATAGCAGAAGACACAATTTTTATAGGCCAAGACAAAAAGAAGCCTTTTCTCATAAACCACTCTTTTATGAATTGTGATTTATAGTACTTTTATCTCATCCTGGAGGTCCTTGAAGCTATGTGACCCTGATTGTTATGATCTAGTATCGTAAAATATATATTTTACTTGTTTTCCCTTTCTGTTTGATAAACACTTTGTTCTTGATTTACACTTGAGTTCAAACCTTATATACTATGAGGTAATTTCTTTAACTTTTTGGAAGCATCTCCACAAGTAACCTTTAAATCTTAGGTTTCTTATGTCAGTACTAAAATACTTGGTCAATAGGGAGGGATACCTTTATTGGGGAACTCTCCTCCAAACAAATGCATCATCACCATTGTAATAATATTAACAGTAATTATAATATTTAAACATCACTTTAAATTTTGCAAAGTACCTTACAAATATCTCATTTTATCTTCACATTAATCTGAGGAGAGAGGTGCTGTTATGACTACCATTTTGAGAAGAAACTGAGGCAGACAGAATTTAAGTCACTTGGCCAGAGTTATAATAGATAGTACATGTCTATGAGTGGATTTGAAACCAGGTCTTCCTGACACTAGGTCCCAGGCTCTAACCATTGTGAAACCTACTGGCCTTTTACTGTTTTCAGTAGATCAGATCATTAAACATACTGGGTGATTTCATTTGTTTCCTTCAAAACAAGGTGTGGCTCACTAGGTAGAGACTGGAGAAAGGGCATATTCAGACATGAAGGCGATATTTTAAAACATAGCATGTTTATTTGAAATGTTGCTTATAAGAGAAGCGGCACTATGTTATACAGAATCTGGAGCCTTGGGTTCAAGTCCCTGATTTGTGTTTTTTCAATTACCTGTGTAGCCTCAGACAAAGTCAATTCACCTTCCTGACTCAATTGCCTCATCTGTAAAATGAAAGATTTGGACTTCATGACCTTTAAGTTCCCATCCCAGCTCTAAATCTATGTCACTTGGTTCAAAACCAAATTGATTATCTTTCTACTAAGTCCTTTTCCCCTTTTTATTTACTCTCTCTCTGAAGCACAACCATTCACCCTGGTTCCAATGTTCCTGGCCTTGAGGTTATATTTAATCATTTCCTCTCCCTCCTCTCCCTCCAATCAGTGACCAAGTTCTGTCCACTCCGCCTTTGTAACATCTCTATCATTTGTACTCCTATCTCTTTCCCCTGATATTTCCCTGGTTCAGGCCCTCATCACCACCCACAGGTACAATTGCCCTGACTTCCTAACCTCCTGCCTCCATTTTCTCTCAGCTTTAATCTTCCATGAATGTCCCTACTGCAATCATCTTCATAAACATGTCAAGCCTCAGTTCAAAATCCTTCAGATGATACCTTTGGCTTTCTGGTTAAGGATTAAAATCCTTTCCCTGGCATTCAAAACCCTCTGTAATCTAGCATCATCCTTCCTATCCAGATTCATCTTCTATTACCCCCAACCCCCCCCCACACACACACACACAGACACACAGACACACACACACACACACACAACTAAACAGACCCATGAAACACCAGCTGAACACTTTAAACACTCTTTTTAGGCTTTTTTTCCATGCTATTCACTCTGCTTTCCTCTTTTGAGTCTCTTTATCCTTTAAAGCTTGACTTAAACATCTTATCCTCCATAAAGTTTTCCTAGATCCAGTGGCCACTAACCCCCCTCAGAGGCCATATGGTAGTCTCCCCCTCCCCATTCCTTTATACTCGTCATGCAGAGGTGAGTATTATAGTTAATTGCCCTCTGTCCTTATTCTTTTGTGAAATGGTTAAGTTTATGAAGCCAAGACCTATGTCTTTTCTAAACTTTATCTCCCTGCCTGCTCCTACCACAGTTGTCTGCCCACAGAGTTAAGGATAGGAACTAGACCTCTAATTTCATTAGAAACTCACTCTACCTGTACAGATTAGCACCTCCTCTGCAATTTATAAACTTAGACAGTAGCCTAGAATACTAGGAGGCTAAATGACTTAGAACCGATAGCCAATACGTGTCAGAGATGGGGTACAAACTAAATCTTCCTGGCTCTGCTGCCAGCCCTCCTCCCTCCTTGCCACCATTCCTCTTCCCCGTGTACTTATTGTCATTCAGTCATGTCTAACTCTCTGTGACCCCATGGACTTTGTCAATAATGAATGGTTTGCCATTTCCTTCTCCAGCCATGCATAGTAGGGACTCAATAAATGAATGCTGAATGAATGAAGAAACAAATAGGTGAATACATGAGAGTTTATCTGGGACAGTGAGTACAACAGGACTGAACTTAAACACTTCACCAGACAGATACAACCAGATGATGCCATCTTAGAAATTGTCCAAGGGCTTTCTCTCTCTGGGTCTTAATTTTCTCCTCTATAAAAAGTGGGATTTACACTAGATTATCTTTAAGGTCCCTCCAGCTCATATATTTTATATATCTTGTTATACAGGGACATCAGTGGCTAAGCTTTGTTTAGGAGTCAAAATAATTTTGGAAAAGAATTCGGAATTGGGGGTGGCTAGGTGGCGCAGTGAGTAGAGCGTTGGCCCTGGAGTCAGAAGGACCTGAGTTCAGATCCGGCCTCAGACACTTAACACACACAAACAAAAAAAAAAAACCTAGCCATGTGACCTTGGGCAAGTTACTTAACCCCAATTGCCCTCCAAAAAAAAAAAAAAGCAAAAAAAAAAAAAAGAATTCGGAATTAAGCTAAAAAAAACTGATAAAAAATGACTTCCGTTAGACCCAATGATTATATCACTGGCATATACCCCAAAGAAGTCATAGACTTTTTGTGTATGTTAAGATTTGTCTAGCTTTTGTCAAGTTAAGTCAATAAACATTTATTAAGCTGATATGGTGGGCTAGACATGGCATTAAGTCCTTTAGATACAATTATAATCACAAACAAAAAAAAAGCCTTAGTCTTCAAGGAACATAATTCTAATTCTACAAGATGACACACTAAAAGGAAGATGGAAAAGTGTGGCAGATAGGAGGCAGGGGAAAGGGGGAAGGAGAGGAAGAGTGAGGAGTGGAGGCTGGAAAGGAATGAAGACATGGCTAGCCTGGACACTTTCCTGAAAATGGAGCTTCTGGGAGGAACCAGCCAATGAGGAGAAAGGTGTGCAGGGGTGGAGGGCCAGAAGTCCAAGGGCACAGTAAGCTTCCAGGGGGAGGAGGTTTCTGTGGCATGGTAGAGAAAATCAAAAGAATCAGTGGATGGAGGTGAAAAGGGTAAAAGGAGAAAATTATATTTGAAGTACTTTGGAAATTCTTCAATACTTAAATTGATCCATGATCACAAGGGCATGGGGACTCCCTCTATCAGTGCAGATCATGAATGATTGACTCTCTATCCATTTCCTTATACAGTTCTCCTCTATTTCTTTCTGTATATCACCCAGAGAATTTCTTCCCAATGGTCCAATGGACTTTTAGTTTTCTTAATGTCTTTTCAATATCAGTGCAATCCTGGGGCCATCCATCTTCTATAAACTCTCTTTCCCTACATAAAGTACTTCTCCATGTAAGGCTCCACTTATACGTGTTCCTGAAGGTATATTCTGAATTACTTCTTCTTTAAAAAAATCATAAAATGTAGATTATGACTTACTAGTATAGATTAATTTCAGACTATTTATAAGCCTTACCATTTGTAAAGGTGAGTGGCTTTAAAGGTTAACGTCTTATTTTCTTTTAGTCTCCTGCCATTTGAATCTCCCTACTTGCAGTTCTTTGGGCAACTAGGTGACCAATGGAAGGAGCACCAGGCTTGGAGTCAAGACCTGAGTTCTTGTAATATATAAGTATTCACATATTGTCCACATTAGAAAGTAAATTAATAAGATCAAAGAAATCCCATGCCTTTGCCTTTATAGTCCAATGCTTGGCACTTAGAAAGTACCTAATAAATACTTATTTGACTAACTAGCTCTTGAGATCACAGTGGTCTATAGCCATACTGGGAAAATGCTGATGGTCAACTACACAGCCTGAGGTAATAGAGAAAGTTGCAGTCTCCCAAGTATAATCCAGCCCTCTCTCCTCTTCTTATTCAATTCTGGACCAAAGTCAGGGTCTGTTCAAGAGGAGGTACAAAGGAAAAAGCAGTGGACTTGAAAATATTTAGTAACTTCATTCTTCTAGGCCTCAGTTTCATCACCTATAAGATGATGAGGTTGTACTAGATGGCCTCAAAGTTCCTTTCCACCTCTAAAACTATGATTCTGTGATTTCATCTATTACTAGGCTAATTTAGTGTCTTCCTCATCCAACCTCCAATTGGCAGACAGCTCCTCTCCTACTGAACCTCCTAGTTTCGTAGGCAATCAGCACCCTTCATCCACCTTGTTTTCTCTGTGAGGATGCCTATTTTGAGGGATTGGGTATAATGGAAGATACCTTGTAATGATACAAAGCTCAATGACATTAGCATGTCTTTTGCCAACAGGAATACATTTAGAACCACTTCATCAGCTATTTTCCTTCGTTGGACAGGTAGGGAACTATGGGAATGGAGAACTGCATATGCTGCTTGACTCAGTATGTTGTTAAATTTTGCTGCGTTGCTTTATTTTTTTTCTTTTTTGTTTTTTAACTCTTTGTTACAGAGCATGCTCACTGGGTGGGGCAGAGAGAGACAAAGATAATTGATAGATAATAGATTAGATAGATGGATCGATGTGAATGAGTGAGTGAGTGAGCATTTATTAAGTACTTACAGTTTGCCAGGTATTGTGCTAAGCAAAAGAAAGTCAGTCCCCACCCTCAAGAAGCAAGAAGTCAACACATAAAGAGGTGATGGGAAGAGGGGGAGGGGGAAAGAGTATGGTATAGACTGCAGAAAGCATCCTAGTGGCTGGCATCCTGGCTAACTGAGACAAAAAGCTGGCCTATCACAACTCAGGGCTGGGGGATGCCAGCAGTGGAGTAGGAGTTTCCTATAGAGTGGAGATAGTTGGAGAGTGAGGCCATGACTGGGAGACTGTATGAAATGGTTCAAATTTGAGATATATTTGGAAATAAAGGAGAGGCAGAAACCAAAGACATCAATAAAGATTAACTTGACAAAAAGAAAAAAAAGAGTTCTTTTAAAGTCGCTGTTCATCAATAGGGAATCCCTTTCTCATCTGACCTTTGCACAGGATATGCTCAGTGACAGTTCCAAGCACCTTTGGTGAGCCTGTCATCTTATTTGATGCTTTGCATCATGTTGAGTGAAAGCTCTGCCACATATCTTTAAGCTGCAATGGCTTTGAGTTCAGTCCCAGGAACAGACCAAGTCCAACATGGGAGGACCAACCTATCTGGGAGAAGAAAGACCACTAGGTGCTGAATTTTTAATTCTCAGCCACAGATAAAAATGCAAAACAGCCCTCAATCCTAATAGCTCTGGCTTCTACAGAGATTCTGGCAGACGGATAGAGAAAGGGGAACAAGAGCAGAGAATCACTCTGCTTTTTGAGAGTTTGCAAAAATTAACATAACCCTCATTATTTTCAAAGTAAATCTTAGAGCACCATGTAAATGTCAGCTATTGTTAATTGATAATTATTCAGTAGATAGGCAGGAACAGGGCATCCAGCAAAGGAACTACCCCATTCTTCCTCCCATCCATCCCATGGCCAGTCACCTGCTGTGCCTTTAATTCCAATCTGTTTAGAAGGACCAAGCACATTCTGATTAAAGATGGTTTTCTGGGACTCTCTTCAAAGCAGCAAAATAGAAAAGGAGGGGAACTGTGTGGGGGAAAGCTCTTTTCTGTACATTTTTCTTCCTCACAGTGTGCATGTGGGGAAATAGGCAAGCAAACAGGGTAGTTTGTAGAATGAAGAACACCTACAGTGCCTTCTAATTCCAAGAGAATGCTTTAATGCTGGGAGTGCATTGTGGTTTTATTGAAGCTGGCATTTCTTCCTACTATGCCAACTAAAACTCCTCTGCGGCTTCCTCCTATGAAGTTCTTATGCATGTTTTATCATAAGAGCTCCCATTTGTACAGAACCAGAGGGAAGCATAGAATGGTAGAGCAGGACAGGGACCTCGGGGATAATCCGGTCCAACCCCCTCATTTACAGAAAAGGAAACTGAGGCTCAGAGATCCTTGGCTCATCCCAGGAAAGATCTAAAAGGCCATCTAGTTCAACCCCCTTTATTTTGTAACAGAGAGCCTGAGGCACATAGAAGGAAAGTGACTTAACTAGCCTGTCCACACCAGCAAATGGGTCATCTTTCTTTAGGGCATGAAGCACCATCTTCTAAGTCTGAAGGCAGTCTCAATGCTGGCTGTTTTTCACTCATTATTTTGTTTGAATCCAGGATCTCAAGTCCCCTTGATTACCAATCGAGAGGCCATTTTAGTCAAACCTCCATCATGTTACAGCAGAAGAATTGAGACATGAAGAAATGTATTGCTCATCCTTCATTCTTGAAGAGGACCAATGGCAAAGAAATGTCATGATTTGTCCAAGGCCACACAGTTAGTGTGATTCAAGGGCAGAATTTAAACTCAGATCCTCTGAATCCAAAGCCAGTCTACTCTTTCCAGTGTACTGTGTACTATGTATAGCTCTCTAGTGTTTCCAAGCAAAATGCCGTCTTTGCAATAACCCTATGAGAGGGCAAGCATATGGATTTTTTGTCTACACCATCAAAGGACTTCTTATTTAGTAGTCAACCTTCTTTTCTTCTTCCAATGGTCAGTTTGTGCCTGGGACTGTACTACCAAGCTTTCTCAGACTGATAGAACCTGCCAGAGCTTGTGTCTTGCTAGCTTACCTTAAAGAACTCCAACTTACTTCTATTTTCAGATCAGGCATCAGAGTACTTCTCTGTAGGAGAATTATTATCCCCCTTTTTACAAATGGGGAAACCAAGACACAAAGGTGGAAAGAAACTTGCCCAAGGTCACCCTGTTCATAGATTTGAGAACTGGAACTCACACCGAGGCTTTTAGAGGAGATAAACCTGAATAATAGAAAATCATTGAATGTGTTTATATGTCTATCTTGTCTCCTCGGAATGAATGCAAGTTCTTTGAGGGCAGGAGCGGTTTCATTTTTGTCTGAAGGGCAGAAGAGAAATAACCAACTGCTGTTGTTCTATCTCTTGTCCATCCCTCCATCCTTCTCTCTACTTGAGTTATCCACTGCCCACCTGCTCTCTCTCTTCAGTCAGTTATATCTTATAAAGACCTATATTGAGAAACTGTGGCTATATTTTAATGGAAATTTCCTTTCTTGTTTCACTGTGTTCCTTCTCCCAGGATTCTACACATTTTAAGTCATATGGAATGGAAGACTTGGTCCTCTGTTGTAGCATCATAGGACCATAGACTGAGAACTGAAAGGAACCATAGTGGCCACCAAGTCCACCTACCACATTTTAAATATGAGGCAACTGAGGCATAGAGAGGTTAAGGGACGGGTCACATGACTAGGAAGTGTTCAGATTGAAGATACAAATCACTGGGATGTGTGCGGGGGGAGGATTTCAAAATTCAGCAATTCTAAAACTTTCAGCTGTCAGACCCAGATAAGGGAAATAACTTGCATAAAGTCACACAGCTAATAACTAAGAAGCTAGTATTTCAACTCATGTTTCTTAATTTCAAATTCAGTCTTCCTTCACTCCTTCTCCCCGCCACCACTGGAAAAGGTATTTAGGGAATGTACTGGGGCCTTCTTTCACCCCTAATATTCCAGTATCCCATCTTGGGTTTGTGCCTTAGCCACTGTCATCTTCTCCAGGGGACAAATTCAGAACCCTTCTGTATTATAATCACCCTCCCTAGTGATTAGAGCCTCAAAGTTTAGCCTAACCCCAAGCAGAACAAACAGCTCTTTCATATTTGTCCCAATTTGAATTGTCATTAGTTCCCACCCCACAATCATTAAAAAAAATTGCTAAATGCCCTAATTTTAAAAGGAGAAAATGTAGTTTTGAAAACTTCTAAACAACTTAAGTTATTTTAAAAATTGAGATTTCAAGAAGAAAATTTCATTTTACAATTTATGACTATGTAATAATGATTAAAAGTGAAAACAAGAGATTTCAATCACAAATTAAAGTACCATAAAGAAATTGTCAGGTTTATCATCAGAGGGATCTGTCTCTGCTATTTATTATGTGAACTTGGGCAAGAAAATTCTCTTCCCTTTCTGGGTTGCAGAAAGGTCTTTCTCATCTGTAAAATGAGGGGGATGGGCCTAGATAATCTCTAACCATCCCTTCCTCCATTTAAATCTGTAACTCACAAAGCTTTGATATTTCCCAAAAACACACACTGATTTTTCTGCACACACCCCTGAAACAAATTGGTGGAGGGAAAGGGGCAAAAAATGTTTTTGTGCCATGGTCATGAGTTTGAGAATGATGTTCTAAACCCATTAAAACATTGGTTCCATGAGGATTGTTTGCTTGGCTTAACCTCAAGGCAGAAACATAAAGACAGTTTTACCTCTACGCTGACTATAATTAGGAAGTAACCTTCAACCTATGACGACTAACAAGCAATTTTACTCTAAGTGGGCTCTGTTTTGAAAGGAGGAAGAACAGTTTCTAAAAATTCACATTACAAGCAGACATATTGGTGCAGATGAAGGAAGGAAGGATAACCAAAGATTTTTCAAATTGTTTCAGGAGTCTTTGGAAAAAAATTCCAGGAAACAAAACAAAAACAAGAACACCTGAACAAGGGGAAAAAAGAAACAACTAAGTGTGCAATGAAGGGGAAAATTTTGGATTTAGAATCAGAAAATCTGGGTTCAAATTCTCTAATTTTGATTTTTCTCAATTACAGGTAAACAAACATGTTTAACATTCTTTCAAAAAAAATTGAGTTCCAAATTCTTTCTCTCCCTGCCTCAAGTAATTTAATATAGATTATTCATGCACAGTCAGGAAAAATATTTCCATATTAGTCATGTTGTGAAAGAAAACGCAGACAAAAAAGAATAATACAGTTTAGAAAGTATGCTTCAATCTGTATTGAGACACCTCAGTTCTTTCTTTGGAGGTGGATAGCATTTTTATCATAAGCCCTTAGATCATTGGATGTCTCAGAGTAGCTAAGTCATTCACAGTTGATTATCCTACAATATTGCTTTTACTATGTATAGTGTTTTCTGGTTCTGTTCATTTCACTTTGCCTTGGTTCATGTAAGTCTTCCCAGGTTTTTCTGAAAGTATCCTACTCATCACTTCTTATAGCAAAATACTATTCCATCATAATTATATACCACAACATGTTCAGCCATTTCCCAATTGATGGGCATAGCTTCAATTTCCAATTCTTTGCCACCACTAAAAGAGTTGTTATAAATATTTTTATACACATGGGTCCTCTTTTTCTTTTTCTTTGATTTCTTTGTGATACAGACCTAGTAGTGGTATTGCTGGGTTAAAAGGTAGGTACAATTTTATACCTTTGTACATAGTTGGAAATTGCTTTCTAGAATGGCTATATCAGTTCAAAACTCTACCAATAGTGCATTAGTGTTCCAATTTTCCCAAATCCCCTCCAGTATTTGTCATTTTCTTTTTCTGTAATATTAGTCAATATAATAGAGGAGTTGTTTTAATTTGCATTGTTCAAATCAATAGTGATTTAGAGCATTTTTCATATGACTCTAGACAGTTTTGATTTCTTCATCTGAAAACTGCCTGTTCATATCCTTTGACCATTTATCAATTGGGGAATGACTTATTTTTTTTACAAATTTGATTCAGTTCTCTCTATATATGAGAAATGAGGTCTTTATCAGAGAAACTTGATATAATTTTTTTCAATTTCCTGTTTTCCTTCTACTCTTGGCCATATTACTTTTGTTTATGCAAAACCTTTTTACTTTGATGTCATCAGAATTATCCATTTTACATCTCAGAATGCTATTTTTTGTTTTAATAATAAATTTATCCCTTATTCAAGATAGAATCTTCCATGCTCCCATGATTTGTTTATGACACCGCTCTTTACATCTAAATCATGTATACCCAAATGGACTTATCTTGGTATACACTGTGAGATGTTGGTCTATACTTACTGACAAACCACTTTCTAGTTTTCCTGGCAATTTTTGTCAAATAATAAATTCTTGTCCCCAAATCTTGGATCTTTTGGTTTGTCAAATAATAGATTACTACTATGGTCATTTACTGTTGTGTATTGTGTATCTAATCTATTCTACTGATCTGTCACTCTATTTCTTAGTACCAGATTGCTTTCATGACTACCACTTTGTAATACAGTATGATATCTGCTACTGCTAAGCCACCTTCCTTCCCACTTTTTTTCACTGATGCCCTAGATATCCCTGACCTCTTTTTCTTCCAGATGAATTTTGTTATTTGTAGCTTTGTTATTGACAGTTTATGTGATCTTGGGCAAGTGATTAAAGATTCCTTGGCTTCTGTTTCTCTGCTTTGTAAAATAAGGGGGGACGGGAAGTATGACTACTTGTGTGACCTTGGGTATGTCACAAGCTCCTTTGATTTCAGTTCTTTTATCTGCACAATGGAGCAATTAGGTAGCACAATGAATATAGCACAGGGTCTGCTGTCAGGAAGGCCTCAGATACTCAATAGCTGTGTGATCCTGAGCAAATCTCTTAAACCTATTTACCTCAATTTCCTCATCTGTAAAATGATCTGGAGAAGGAAATGGCTAAACCATGCCAGTGTCTCTCCCAAGAAAACCCCAGATGGGCTTAGGAGGAGTTGGATATGATTAAAATGACTAAACAAAAATCTATACAATGAAGGGATTGAACTATGTGACCTCTGAGGTCCCTTCCTGTTCTAAGTCTATGACCTCTCCCTAGAGATCAGAGGACTCCTGTTAGGGAATCCACCTGAAATGCTGTTCAGAGACCAAGATTCAGCTTTGTTCAGGAGCACACCAATAGAATGAATGAGGTTTCCATGACTACTAATGTCAGTGATAATTTGAGTGAAAAGGATAGTAGGAGGAGAGAAGAAACTTGGCTTGTTGCCCTGCCTCTGTTAAGAACTAGTTGTGTGACCTCAGACAAACGTTGTCTCTTAGGTTTACACGTGAAGACATTGGACTAGACCTCAGAGGATCCTTCCAGGTCTCACCTTTGATCATTCTGTGATTCTAAAATTTATCTCTTCCCTTTGGAAAGGTATGTGGCTTTTAGCTATGAAATGGTAGGGGAAGACATTGTGGCAACACAGAATCATAACCTTGACCTTTTAAGAGGGAAGAATTGAAGTAAAATTATCTCTACCTTGTCACACAGTGGTTGTTATTCAGTCATTCCTGTTGTATCCTATTCTTTCTGACCCCATTTCAGGTTTTCTTGGCAAAGGTTTGTCATTTCCTTCTCCAACTTATTTTACTGATGAGAAAACTGAGGCAAACGGGGTTTAATGACTTGCCCAGGGTGACACAGCTAGTAAAGTGTCTGAGTCCAGATTTAAACTCATGAAGATGAGTCTTACTGACTCCAGGCTTGGTGCTCTATCTGCTGCACCACTTAGCTGCCTCACATAGTGGGGTATTTCCATTGTGCATTTCCACTGGGCTCAGTATCTACTCAGAGTTTTCTAGTCATTAGCAAGTCAATCCCCACCCCGCCCAAGGAAGTAAAATAACATTATATGAGGCACACAAAGTAAGGTTGTAGAGTTGAAGGATTGAGGGAGGGACAGTGTGTCCTAATTGTCTGCTGAGGTCACAATCTGACACCATACTATGTCCTCGCCCCATAGTACTCTACTTCATTCCATTCACGCCATTCATTGTTCCATCCATTCTACTACTCTTATGCCATTAGATTTCATTTCACTCCCCTCCATTGGATATACTCTTTAGCTATCAATTCCACTCCTTTCCATTCATTCCATTTAACTCTACTCCATTATATCCCGCTGCATCCTTCTTCACTCATTCCACTTTATTCCACTGGCTTCCACTCTATTCCACCCCACTCAATAATATTCAACTCTATGCCATGCCTCTCTGTTCTATTTTATTCCACTTTGTAGGAATCCACTTAATTCCCTTCTCTGGAATTCTACTCTTCTACCCTTCACATCACTACCAACCAGTCCACTCCATTTCATCCCATTTTCTTCCATTTCAAGTCATTCTATTCACTCTCATTCTATTCTATTCTATTTGCTCCGATTCAACTCCTTTATTTTTATTCTGCTCTATTCCATTCTGTTCTATTGCTTTGCATTCTGCTCCCCTTCATTCCATTTGATTGCATTGGATTCTATTTCTTTCCATTCTACTCTCTGACAAATAATTCCACTCTACCCTTTGCCATTCTGCTCCATTTTATCTGACTTACTAGCAGTCCCTTCCTCTCCATTGGATTCTACCCATTTCATTTCATTCCACTCCACTCCATTTCATTTTACTCCATTCTATTTCACTCTATAGCAATCAATTCCATTCCACCAATTCTATCACACTGCACCATGCTTTATTTTATTATATGTTGTGGTAATCAACATCATTCCATCTTCCTCCTTATAATTGTGTTCCATTCTCTTCTCTACTTTTTCAACTAAATTTTTCCCATTTTACAGCCTTTGACTGTACTCCATCCCATTCCTTTTCCCCCCTTCCACTCCATCTGAGTGCCTACTATGTGCCTACTAACTTAGCACTTGAATACTCCACTATAGCTACCTATTGCTTGATTTAATCAATTCAGCAAAAACATCTGTCAAACTAGTTGCTTGGCAACATGTAGAGAAAATGATAGGTGAATTGAATTTTTCCACTTTCCATCACACAGCTATGGCATCATGTAGACACAGTCTGGGGTTGATTTGGTTGACTGTGAATGTCTTTTTTCATTTGAGCTGGTGGCAAAGCAGATCCCTGGGTATCAGGGACTGTTTTGTGTTGTCAGTAGATGGGGAATATCTTATCAGTAAATGGAATGAATTCTCAAATTCCATACCTCCCAAGCTGGGATGAAATATTTATTGCTGGAATGGCAATGTGCGAATGAGAGCAGGAGGCTTTCAGTGTTTTACAGCTGCTGTTGCTGCTGTTGAGAACACAAAACACTTTCAGCACCGTAGGCAAACTCTTTCCAACTGGAGTGTGCTCAAATGCCAAATACCTGCCATAGAGAGAGCCAAGCAGACTAAGTGTCATCAGAAAGATGAGTTTCTTCACTGCCTATGGTCTTTGGGGCCCAACTGAAACCCAATAAGAGTTGACATTTAAATAACCATTTAAACTTTACAAAATTTATTTTTAACAGTATATTGTCTCATTTGATCCTCATGACAACCCTGGGAGGTGTATACTCCAGACATTCTCCTTCTCCATTTTATGGATAAAGAAACTGAACTTCAAACAGGTTCAGTGAAGTGATCATGGTCACAAAGATGGGGGTGTCGAAAGCGCTGTGCAAAACCAAGCCTTCTGATCCTATGTCCAGGGCTCTATCCATGCCTTGTTGCATGTCTATATTCATTTAGAGGTCATTTATTCTAAAGCCTTAATTTTATATAGAAGGAAACAGAGACCTAGAAGCATGACTTCTTTGTGGTCCCCCAGTTAGAAAATGTCAGCTCTAGGACTTAAACCCATGTCTTTCTGGACATGAATCCAGTGTTTTTTCTAATAGACTACATTGTCAAGGGAAAATGGGAGGCATTATTCAAATATGGAGAAGTCAAGTCAACAAGTATCTATTAATTTAATTTAATTCAGTGGACACTCATGAGGTGCCTACTGTGTTCCAGACACTAGACTGGGGATATAGAAAAGAAGCAAAAGACAGTCCCTGCCCTCAAGGAGCTTAAAATGTAACAAAAGCACTGACTGTGTGCCAAGCATTCTGCTAAGGGCTAGGGATACAAAGAAAAGCAAAGATATGGTCTTTGTCCTCAAGGAGCTCACATTATAATGGGGAAACACAATATACAAATAACTATGTACTATATGCCATATGATATATAACTACATACTTTCAAGATATATACAGTAAACATAGGAGGCAAACTTAGAGGAATGGTATTAGCAGTTGGAGAAGGAGATTGGAAAAGGTCTCTTACAGAAGGTAGAATTTGAGCTGATTCTTGGAGGAAGTCAAGGAAGCCAGGAAGTGAGAAGAGAAAGTCTTTTAGGAATTGGAGACCACCAGGGAAAAGGCATGGAATTGGAACCGGCAGATTAATGTCATGGGTGAGGAAAAGCAAGGCCAGTGTTGTTTGATTTTTGGAGTATGTAGAATATAAGACTGAAAAGGCAGGAAGAAGCCAGGGTGTAAAGGAGAAAGAAATAAGAGGACCATTCATTGTGCAGGTGGACCCTGCTTTAAGACAAGCAAATATAAAGCATTTCACACTTAAGAAATGGGCCATTTAAGGGGATTTTTTGCCTCATGGAGAGATTCTCAATGGGGCACTCTTCTATTGCAAGCTCCTGTAGTGTAAGTAAATAAGATTCAATTTACACAATTTCAAGGTTACAGATAAATTTTCTGGAACCCATCAACTGTGAAATATGAGGCATATCTGTAATGGCAACAACTAGGAGAGACAGAGAGTCATGGAGCAACAAAGGTTGAATTTGAAGTCACAATACCAAGGCTCAAAGCCTAACTCTGGTGCCATTGTTATAATCAGGAAGACAGGGCAATTTATCTGTGAAACAGTAAGGTAGCAGCTGCTGCCAATAACTGTGATGAGCACACCATTGCTTTCCTCTATCTGGGATTACCTGTAGCAGCCAGTCTCTAAAACCCAAACTATCTCAATGGTCCCTGCTGGTATCTCTAAACTGATTCTCACCTTGAAAAGTGATCTGAATTGTCATTAAGAAGAGCAAAAGAAGCAGGGGAAAACTTTGTGTGGTAAACCAGTGCATATCTGGGGAAACTGATAGCCTGTTTTGTTTTTTTTTCCTCTGATTTGCATGATTTGTATTCCAATGTCTACATACATTAAACTTATGGAGAATTTTGTGTTTTCAGTTGTATACACTACTAAAGGCTTTAATAGAATAAAATACACCAGCAGAAAGATATCTTCCTAGACTTATCCCAGGGTTGCTTACATTTAAAAAATTCCTTAATTGCAGCCACCTCAGACCTTACTCTCAAACTCTTTGGTCATGAAGGCATAATCCAATATTTATCTTAAAATATCACTGGGAGTAGGGATCATTTCATTCTTTGGCTGTCTATTACCAGAACCCAACACATAGTGGGCATTTAAGAAATTCTTTTTGAATGATTAATCTCATTTAAGAGGTGTCAAATAGGGCGGAGCCAAGATGGTGGCATAGAAGCAGAAAAACTCCCTGTGCTCCCCCTATAACCACCTCAAAATACCTATAAAAATGACTCTAAACAAACTTTATGGCTACAGAACCCACAAAGTGACAGAGAAAAACAAACCTCCTGCTGAAGATAGCCTGGCAGGCAGATGGGAAGGGTCCATTACAGCATGCTGGGAGCAGAGCCCAGCCCCACGTGAACCCATGGTTTTAGCCTCAGAGTGGCCCAACCAGCCACAGCTAGAGGGATGTAGGGACAGTGGATCACCAGCAGCTCTGGTGGTTTCCAGAATTATCAACCCACAAGTACCAAAGAAAAAGTGAGAGTTCAGTGTGGACTTTGTGGGAACAGGGGGCCTGGGAGTGTGGTCTGGCCTCTGCCCCCAGAGGGAGAATTGGCTGAGGCATGGTGCTCACCAACACATAGCTACTTCAGAGCTCCTGGCCTGCAGATTGAAGGTGGACCAAGCAACCATTCTGAGGGGTAATCACTCTTGCTTTAATCTGCTTGGATCTGGATTGCTGTTTAGGGTGGAGGTCTTGAGGTGTGTGACCAGTGAGCCAGAGTATGTGGAGGCTTCAGAGAAGGCAGGCAGTAATAGCTCCAGCAGCTGAGAAAACCCCAGCTATTTGGGACAAAGCTCTCCTCCCTGGAAGCAGAGTTCTACTATGGGAAAAAAGCTCAAAAGTCAAGTAATTGAGTGGCAAGCAAAGGAAGCAAAGCAAACACAGCAATCCAACTTTAGACTCCTATTTTGGGGACAAAAAGTATCAAAGCATGGAACAGGAGGAAGACAAGAAAGTCAGAATTCCTGTACCAAAAGCTTCCAAGAAAAATATGAATTGGTTACAGGCCATAGAGGAGCTTAAGAAGGATTTTTAAAACTAAACAAGAGAGGGATGGCTAGGTGGGGCAGTGAGTAGAGCACCGGCCCTGGAGTCAGAAGGACCTGAGTTTGGATCCAGCCTCAGACACTTAATGCACACACAAACAAAAACCTAGCTGTGTGACCTTGGGCAAGTTACTTAACCCCAATTGCCCTCCAAAAAAAAAAAAAAAAGCAAAAAAAAAAAAAACTAAATAAGAGAAGTAGAGGAAAAATTGGGAAGAGAAATGAGAATGATGCAAGAAAATCATGAAAAGCAAGTCAACAACCTGACTGAAGAAAATAACACCTTAAAAATAAACTAACTCAAATGGCAAAAGAGGCTCAAAAAACCAATGAGGAGAAGAATATCTTAAAAAGCCAAATTTGCCTGATGGAAAAAGAATCTCAAAAGTTCACTGAAGTAAATCATTCCTTCAGAATTAGATTGGAGCAAATGGAAGCTAGTGACTTTATGAGAAATCAAGATGCTATTAAACAGATCCAAACAAATGAAAAAAATAGAATGCAATATGAAATACCTCACTGGAAAAATCACTGACCTGGAAAATAGATCCAGGAGAGATAATTTAAAAATTATTGGACTGCCTGACAGCCATGATCAAAAAGAGAACCTAGAAACCATTCTTCAAAAAATTCTCTAGGATAATTAGCCTGATATTTTAGAACCAGAGGGCAAAATAGAGGTTGAAAGAATCCCTAATAACCTCCTGAAAAGATCCCAAAAAGAAAACTCCTAGGCATATTATAACCAGGTTCCAGAATTCCCAAATCAAGGAGAAAATATTACAAGCAGCCAAGAAGAAACAATTTGAATATTGTCAAAACACAATCAGGATAACACAGGATCTGGCAGCTTCCACATTGAGGGATTGAAGGGCTTGGAATATGACATTCTGGAGGGCAAAGGAGCTGGGATTAAAACCAAGAATCACCTACCCAGCAAAACTGAGTTTCATGTTTCAGGGGGAAATATGGTCATTCAGTGAAATAGAGGACTTTTTTTTTATATTTGAAACATTTAATCTTAAGACCTTGAATTTCAGATCCATTCCTTCCTCCCTTGTCACCCATTCCCTCTGGGGAGATAAGTAATTCAGTATATGTTGTACATGTCTAGCTATGCAAAACATTATCATAATAGATATATTGTACAAGTCTGCTTATAATTCCCTCCCCCTCATCCCACCCCCCACCTGGTCCATTGCCCACTTGATCCTGTCCTCTTCCATAATGGGTACCTCCAACCTCCCCTCCCCCCAAGGATGCCCTCCCATCCATCATCCCTCCTCTCCTCCCTCTTCCTCCCATTCTGCTGTAGGTTGAGATGTCCCACCTAGTATGTGTGTCCCATCTAGTATGTATGTCATTCTCTCCCTGAACCAAATTCAATGAGAATGTGGTTTCACCTTTTTGCCTTCCTATTTTTCCCCTCCCCTGCAACCACTTCCCCCTGCTTCCTCTACATGAGATAGTTTACTCCACCCTGTCTCTCCCCATCTCCTCCTGCCACTTTCCTCTCTCACCTCACAACTTCACCCCTTGAGTATCCTCCCTTACCAACAAATTCAACCTATGCCCTCTATCCATATATAACTGTAACCATATACACACACATTAGCACATGTATTCACATGACCATACACCCTTCTTCCATTTTTTTCATAATGAGAAAGATTTCTTCAGTCACAGTTGTTGTTTTTCCATATAGGAATGTAAATAGTTCAACTTTGATAAGTTCCTTTTGATTTCTTTTCCCTGATTACCTTCTCAGGCATCTCCTGCTTCTTGTGTCTGGATGTCAAATTTCTATTCAATTCTGGGGTTTTCCTCAAGAGTGCTTGAAAGTATTCTATTCCACTGAATGACCATATTTTCCCCTGAAACAAAATACTCAGTTTTGCTGGGTAGGTGACCCTTGAGTTCAGTCCCAGCTCTTTTGCCCTCTAGAATATCATATTCCATGCCCTTTGATCCCTCCCTGTAGAAGCTGCCATGTCCTGTGCTATTCTGATTATGTTTCCACAATATTGAAATTGTTTCTTCCTGGCTGCTTGTAGTATTTTCTCCCTGATCTGGGGATTCTGGAACCTGGCTATAATATTCCTGGGAGTTTTCTTTTTGGGATCTTTTTCAGGAGGTGAACTGTTGATTCTTTCAACCTCTATTTTGCCCTCTGGGTCTAAAACATCAGGGCAATTTTCCTTGAGAATTTCTTGAAGGATGATTTCTAGGTTCTTTCTTTGATCATGGCTTTCAGGTAGTCAAATAATTTTTAAATTTTCTCTCCTGGATCTATTTTCCAGGTCAGTGGTTTTTCCCATGAGATATTTCACATTGACTTCTATTCTTTCATTTGTTTGGTTCTGCTTAACAGCATCTTGATTTCTTATAAAGTCATTGGCTTTCATTTGCTCCAGTCTAACTCTGAAGGAACGAATCTCCTCAGTGAGCTTTTGAGATTCTTTTTCCATCTGGCAAATTTGGCTTTTTAAAGCATTCTTCTCCTCATTGCCCTTTTGGGCCTCCTTTGCCATTTGAGTTAGTCTATTTTTTAAGGTGTTGTTTTCCTCAGTCAGGCTGTTGACCCTCATTTCATACTTTTCCTCCATCCTTCTCATTTCTCTTTCCAATTTTTCCTCTACTTCTCTTTTGATTTTTAAAGTCCTTCTTAAGGTCCTCTATGGCCTACAACCCGCTCATGTTTTCCCCTGGGGCTTTTGGAGCAGGATTTCTGACCTCACAGTCCTGTTCCCGCTCCATGCTTCGACCCTCCTTGCCCCCAAAGTAGGAGTCTAGGGTTGTATTTTTCTGTTTAATTTGTTTCCTTTGCCTTGGCATGTTGCCACTTAATTACTTGACTTTGGGGCTTGTTGCCACACTATGGCTTTGTGGCCAGATAGGGGAATTTTTGTCCCGAACGTGTGGGGGGGCAACTTCCGTTTCTGGCAAGCTGGAAACCCACCCACGACCTCCACCCCAGATCACAATCGCAAGAGCGATTACCCCCCCCAAGACTGATCGCTGGATCTCCCTACAGTTCGCAGGCCAGGAGCTGAAGCTGCCTCTGAAAACTACAAAATGGCATGTCTCCTCAGCAGCTTCTAGCCCCCAGGGGAGGAAGGTGACGCGTTCCCCAAATACTGGTCCCAAAGTCCATAGGGCACTAACCTCTCACTTTGTCCTAGGCATGTCTATGTTGATAATTCTGGAATTGTCACAGCTGCTGGTATTCTGGGGTCCCTCCAGCCGGTTGCTGGCCCTGCCGCCCTGGGGCTAAAACCGCGACTCAGGCGGACCAGATCTGTGCTCGAGTCCCCGCGCTCTGCGCACTGCTCGCTGCTGGCTCCCAGAGCGCTGTGCTTTCCTTCCTGCAGGGCTGCTGGGCTGTGGTCAGGGGGAGGTTAGCTACTCTGTGTCATTCTATGGTTGCTGGGGCTCCAGAAGTTGTTCAGAGTCCCCTTTTACATAGTTTGGAGGAAATCTGGGGGCAGAGTGGTTTGGATGAGCTGTTTCTACTCTGCCATCTTGGCTCCGCCAAAGGTCAAAATAGAGGACTTTCAAGCATTCTTGATGAAAAAACCAAAATTGAATAGAAAATCTGACACTCAGATACAAGAAACAATAGAAGCATGAGAAGATAAACAGGGAAAAGAAATCATAAGGAATCTATTTACATTCCTACATGGAAAAATGATAATTGTAACTTAGGAAACTTTTCTTTGTATGAGAATAGTTGAAGGGAATATAAATGTGTGTGTGTGTGTGTGTGTGTGTGTGTGTACATATATATGTCCATATAGGAGGGCATATGGGCATATGAATACATATGTGGGTGTGTATGTATATGTGTACCAGTATACATAGACAGAGGGCACAAGACCAATTGAATAGGAAGAGATGATACATAAAAGATGAAATTGAGAGGTGAGAGAGAAATATAATGAGAGGAGATGGGGAGAGACAGAATGGAGTAAGTTTTCTCATATAGAAGAGATAAGGGAAAACTGTTACAATGGAGGGGAAGAACAGGAAGGCAAAAGGAATGGGTTGACCTTACTCTTGTTGAATTTGGCTTAGGGAGGGAATGACATACACACTAAGTAGGGTATCTCACCTTACAGGAGAGAGGGGGGAAGAGGACAAAAGGGGAGATTATGAAGGGTAGGGCAGGTTGGGGGTGAGGAAATTTGGAAGCACCCACTTTTGAAAAGGGACAGGGTCAAAGTAGAGAATAGAACAAGTTGGGAGCAGGATAGAATGGAGGGAAATATAGTCAGTTTTTCACAATATATCCATTATGTAAATGTTTTGTGTAGCTACACATGTGCAACCTATATTGATTTGCTTATCTTCCCAGTAAGGATGGGTGATGAGGGAGGAAGAGAAAGAATCCGGAATTCAAAGTTTTAAAATCAAATGTTTAAAATATATATGTGTTGTTGTTGTTGTTGTTGTTGTTATTTACATGCAACTGGAAAATGAGATATACAGGCATTGGGATATAGAGATCTATCTTGCCGTACTGCAAAGTCAGAGTGGGGATGGGGGAGGATATAGGAGAGAGCAGATTGGGGGAGGGAGTATACAGGGGGATCTCTGTTTTGGGGTGGTGGGTAGGGGAAAGATGGGGAGAAATTTTGTAATTCAAAATCTTCTGGAAATGAACAATGTCAGCTAAAATTAAACATAAAATTTAATTTAAAAAAGAGAAAAAAAGAGCAGTCAGAGTGTGTTTCAGGGAATCATCAGTGCTGTGTCAGAGTACTTATGTTCAAATTGATGCTTGTAAAATACAGTATATAACTTTAAGCAGGGCCCTTAGCCACCCTGGGTTTTAGTGTCTTCATCTATAAAATGAGATTAGACTAGATGAACTCTGAAGTACCTTTCAGCTATAGGTCTATAAGCCTTTTGCTTGGAGAGTGATTAAAAACAACTCAAATCCTACTTTCTTCAAGTATGCTTTCCTCCCTCCTTCTTTCTTTCTTCCTTTTTTTTTTTTTTTTTTGAGACAACTGGGATTAGGTGACTTACCCAGGTTCACATCACTAGTAAGTATCTGAGGCTACATTTGAACTCAGGTCCTCCCATCACCAGAGCTAGATCTCCGTTCACTGTGCCACCTAAAGATCCCCTTCCCCAACCCTTTTTGCAGCCCCACCTAAGGCCCCCCTCTGTGATTACCTTTCATTTACTCCATATATTGTTTTCCCTTTCATCTCTTATATTTACATAGTTCTTTACATATTTTCTCTCCTATTAGAATGTGAGTTCCTTGAGAACAGGGAACTGTCTTTTGTCTGTCTTTGCATCCCCAGTACCTTGTACATAGTAAGCACTTAAATAAATGTCTGCAATCTGATTTCCTGGTGATGTCAGTGGCAACAGTGGTCTGGAAATCTTTTGGGGGATACTTCTCTTTCCTTAGATGTGCCTATGCCAAAGGTCATGGGAAGCTGGAAATTCAGAGTTTGAATTCAGGTGGTCCTGACTGTTACCTCTCCCACTGTGATACTGAGTAATAAATAAGTAATAAACCCTCTCTGAGCTTCAGATTCTTCATCTGTAAAATGGGTATATTAATGCACTACTTGCCCCCATAAGGTTGTCCTGAAGGAAAAAGCTTTGTAAAGTACTATATAAATATGAATGATTATTCTTATAGATGTGTATTATAGGTATCTTTTTGCTTAGTATACCTCTTCTAGATTGTAAGCTCCATGACAGCAGAACCCATCTCTGACCTAAGTAGCCTCATGACCTAAGCGTCATCTTCCCCATCAGCTGGCATAGCACTCTGTATACAGCAGGTGCCTAATATGTTTTTGTCTGATGAGGTATAGGGGAGTGATTCCCATTACCTTCTGGCTCCAGCTGCTCATAGGATCATGGATTTAGAGCTGGAACTCATCTTAGAAGCCATCAGTCCCAATCCCTTAATATTATAGATGAGGAAACGAAGGCCCACAGCAGTTAGGTGACTTGTCCCAGGTCATCCTGACCCCAAGTGCAGGACCCTGGGAATATGCTCTAGCATTGAGGAGTATGGATATGGGAAGGCTTAATTGCCCCCATTTCTATTTCACATATGCCAACCCAGACGTATTTATGGAGCATGCATTCTTAGATTTACCCAGAGTACTCAAGAGTGGGAGAGCGGGCTAACGCCGCCGCTGACTGTCAACCTTTAACGGGATTTATTTCTCAAAGGATCACAAGGAACAGGGTATTCTCTGTGTATCAGTAACTGGGAAGATGATCACATGAAAGTCCTTTTTAAGTACAAGAACTCTTGCTAGAAAGCATGTCAGCAAATGAAAGGAATAGCAAAGTCAAAATGCAGAAAAATACACATTTTGGGACGTGGCCAATGTGGGATTTTTTTTTTTGCTTGATGGTGCCTATTTGTTACAAGAGGTTTGTTTTTTGTCGGGGGTGGGAAGAGAGGAACAAGGAGATTTGAGATAGGATTTTCCCACCCCACTCCCCAAAATGAGAAAAGAACAGAAGGAAGACCAGAAGGAATCACATGTAAGCAGGACAGCTTTGAAAGTTACATGGTGAATGTATTATATACTTAAAAAGAAAAACAAGCTGTTCATAGTAGAGACTCACAGTTTCATGTATAATTCTCTCCTGTTCTAAACTGCACATGGAAATGTTCATTTTCTTTGATGTTGAAGTTCAAAATAAAAAGAAAAGGAAATAGGAGGGAAAGAACCCCCTCAACAAAACAATAGGAACCCTTAAAGGATCTTATAAGAGCAAAAAAATGGCATTATACTGTAGAATCCCTCAGTGTACACATACACACACATGCACACACACACACATATACACATACAAGAGTAGAGCATCTGTGATACCCTGTGCAACTGGGTAGAATTATAGATTTGTAGTTAGAAAAGATATTAGAGTTCTTCCATCTCTTCATGTTTTCAGATGGGGAAACTGAGGCAATCATCTGCCCTAGCTCAAAAAGCTAGTGACATAGAAGACATTTAATTACTCATCATTCCTCAAATAGAACCCAAGACTTCATGCATCTTGGTCTTTGCTCAAACTATATTCCCCACATAAAATGCCCTGCCCCAATATCTCTGCCCACTGGAGTTTTACCCATTCTTCAAAGTCTAATGAGGTTTGTGAGACTGCATCATGGAAGGTGTCTCTACCCATCATGGTTCCATCATCACCAAGACTTCTCCTGTTATACCCAGGGCCATTCAATGGCTGTGTTGCCAGAAGACCAAAACAAAACAAAGACAGAATGCTTCCATCAAGAGTTACTGGGATCCCATTCTCACCACCAGGACTGATATGACAGTCCTTATCATGAAAGATACTGCTCCAGGCTTACCCCATTCTAGAAAGCATGGCAGCAACACCCAGCTGTGGAGACTCTAAAGGAAGGAGACACTGATGGGAACTCATGAGGAATTCAAACACTTCTAGCTGCTCCTGTCATGTATGAAGCTTCCTTGGCAAATCCCTCACTCTCAAGAACAGTCTTAGAACTGCTGCTGCAGAGCTCCTGCCAATCAAACAGTTTGTCAGTCAATCAACTACACTTTTAAAGTCCACTCTGTCACCTGAGACTTAGATTATGTGCTTGGGCTGTATTTGAGGATTTCACTCAGAAAAGAATAAGGAGGGAATATGACTGAGAGGAGATTGATGGGAGGTCCAGAAGGGACAAATGGACTGAGGTTCAACACTGGGGTACAGAACCCTCCTAAATTCCTCACCGCCACCATCCCACTCAAAATACCACAAACTTTGTATCCAGCATAATTGGTAGTTTCAGTTCTCTGCAGTGGCTTTCCCCCATGACGATGGAGAACTTCCAAACCTCCACTGGCCCCTCTTCTTCCGACTCCTCTTCTCTCCTTTACTTCACAAGATTTAAAATTGGAAGGGATCTCAGGAATCATGGCAGCAAGGTGAAATGAAAAGAAGTCTGGATTGAGAGTCAGAAGTTGTTGCTGTTTGATAGTTTTAGTTGTGTCTGACTGTTCTTGATCCCATCTGGGGTTTTCTTGGCAAAGATACTGCCATTTCCTTCTTCAGCTCATTTTAGAGATAACAGTGAAACAAAGTTAAGTGACTTGCCCAGGGTCACTCATTTAGTAAGTATCTAAGGTCAAGTTTGGACTTAGGAAGATGAGTCTTCCTAACTCTGGGCCAGGCATTCTATCCACCTCCACCTAGCTGCCCAGTCAGATCTGGGTTCAAATTCAGACCTGTGTGAACATTGAACTTGACCTCTCTGAAATTTAGCATCCTCATCTGCAAAATGGAGGGGGAAGGGTATGTTCTATGAGATTATGTCTAAGAGTCCTTCTGGTCCTAGGTCTTTGATCCTATTATCTCCCTTTGGGGTCCTTACCCTTGTTTGCGTCATGGTCCCCTCTGCCAGTCTGGTGAAGCCCGTAGGCTCCTTCTCAGAATAAAGTTTTTAAGCACATAATTCAGCCAATTAAATATATAATTTTATAATACATAGGATTACAAAAGGAAAAATCACACATATATGTATATGTACATATATATGTATGTGTATAGATATACATATGTATATAACGAGTAATCAGAGCATTGAAAAAAGCTGAGAGACCTCAGAAAAAGAGTCCTTAATTTTGAGATCTTACTCAAGATATCAGAGACAGTTACAAAGTGAACAATGTTAGTGCAAAGAACAACAGAAACAATTGGAAATCAATGTTTCAAAATGATTAGGAAGAAACTTGGTCTCAAAGAAAAGATGTGAGAAGACAGCCCCCGCATGTTTTGCAAATGTATAGGGGGGCATAAGTGTGGAACCTTGTACATCGAATTGTTTTTCTTTTCAATATAGCAATTCGTTTTGCTGATTGTCTTTTTCTCTCTCATTTAAAATATTTTTGGGGCAAAGGATGGTTCATTGGGAGGGAGAAGGAAGGTATATAGGGTGACCTAGTCATATAAACACAAAAGATATCAATAAAAGTTTATTTCTTAAAAGAAAATTGAAAAGTCATAATTCATTCCCAGGTCTTTGGAATTCAAGTTGTGTATTGTTTTTCTGCTATGTTATGGACCCCTCCTACATGGGACTTCACCAGATATCAAGCTCTTCACCCCAGTTCCCAGACTTTAAAAGGAAAATCTATCTTATGAAGGAGGAACACGGGGAGAGCTGAGTTTTAAATATTTGTCTTATTTCAATAATCGAACAGCCATCCCTGGGGGGTTTCCCTGTATGTTTACAGTGGGTGCAATTAAATTCTAGATAAACAACAGTTAATAAATGAGCAAATATAGATCTGATGCTAGGCAGAGGCTAGCCTTCTGACATCCTCACCTGAATCATTTGCTTATTTAGATCAGAGGAGAAACTGGGACAGAAGGGCTAATAACCAGACTGTTTCTGACACATCTTTATGCCTATTTAAATAGGGAGAGGTCTAGGGCTCAATTAAAGGGGAGAAAACAGCAAGGTGATTCAGGATATTTTTAAATTCCTCCTCGCACCACAAACGTAAAGATCTATTTCAGTATTCCTCTCCGGGACATTAAAGCTCAAGAAATAACACAATTGAGCTACCTTTCCAATCCACACTGGCAATCCTCAAAAGGAGGACTCCCAGGCTAGAGTTTAATCTGGATAGATGGCTTGGCAATTTTAAAAAAATCGCCAGTTAGCATAATTAGGAGACTGCAATTTGAGCATTCCAAAACGTTTATCTCTCCCGCTGCTGGAGTGTTTGCAGAATCCATTTATCTCTCATGGTCAGTGGGAACAAGGAAGCAGGAGGGGGAAGAAGAGGTTTTGTGGATGAAATGAATTTTCTGTCAGTGGAAACAGATTTCTGCTCTCCTGCTAAATATGGGGCTGAAGTGGAAAGAGGCTGTGCTACACCGCTGTGCTACTGGGGGGAGGGGGAGAAAATTATTCTTCTCCCTGAGGCTTACTCCAGGTGGTCATCCCATCACCTGCAATTTCCTGGTGCATTGGGGAGATCAAGGTATTTATGTCAAGGCAAGCATTGACTGATCAAGCACCTTCTATGGCCAAGTGTGTCATTTATCCCTCCCTCCATCCCTCACTCCATCCATCTATCCATACATACATATGTGTGTGATATGTGTGTATACATTTCAGTCATTTTTCAGTCGTGTCTGACTATTTGTGACTCCATTTGGGGTTTTCTTGGCAAAGAAACTGGAGAAGCTTTACTTGTCCTTCTCCAGTTCATTTGACAGATGAGGAAACTGAGGCAAACAGGGTTCAGTGACTTGACCAAGGTCACACAACTAGTGAGTGTCAGAGGCCAGATTTGAACTCAGGTCTTCTTGACTCCAGGCCTAGCACTCTGTGCATCATGGCGCCATCTAGCAGTCTTTTGTGTGTACAGTGTGCACATATGTGTGTATGTGTGCATATATGTGTATATATGTGCATGTATTGTATATACATAAATGTGCATGTCCAATAGAACTATTACACATGTATGTGTGTATATATGTACATATACATACACATATATGTGTGTATATGTATACACACATATATTATAAATATGTATTTATTACAGACACACACACACATCCAGCTCCATTCCAGGCCCTGGGGATTTAAGGATAAAACAAAACAGTAACTTTCTTCAGGGAGCTTACATTTGATAAGCTCACTCCTTTGTAGTTTTGCAGTGATATCAGAGTGATATTGGGCAGTCACTTTCCTCTCAGGGGCCCCAATTTCCTCATCTGTAAGAGGAATGTGGTGGAGTAGGGGTGGGGGTAGGAAGCAGTCTAGCTAGAGTGCGGGTAGATGACATCTAGGGCCTTTTTCTGCTCTAAGTCCCATAATCTTCTGATCCCCTGTTTGCCAAGACATCATTTTCCCCCCCACTGATCAGATGCTGAAAATCCCTCCTTTGGCAGAAGCCTGGTATAAGCTTGTTTCAGGTAAAAATGTCTTAGACTAACTGGTGACTGAGACACAGGATGACCTTTCAGAAGCTCCCACAGCACAGCCCTGAGGATTACTTCCTTCACTTATCAAAAATAAACAGACAAAGAAATAAATCAAATTCTCCAATGGGGGACATGAAACAACAACAACAACAAAACTAATTATTCTCACTTCCCAGAACCAGAGAGAGTATTTTTGTTATGGGGATGAACAGTCTTGACAACTTCGGTGCCATTTTTTTTTCCTTGCTCTCTGTCAAGATTCACTGAACACAAACACATCCCTGCTAATTAACAAATCACCCTGTGAATATTTCGACAAGGGACACTTCCTTACTTTGGTGAATCAGTGCAGGGTTGGCAAGCCACTTCGACAGACGTAATTGGACTCCTTTCATTGTTCACTTCTTTCCAGAGCCTGAATTTTCTGCCTACACTTAGGCTACAAAGGATTTTTTTTTGTTCCATTCTATCCTCTCTTCCTTTGTTATCTTTCTCTTTTTAGAGTATTTATTCCTTCCTTATTTCCTTGCCACTACACCCAGGAAGGCAGACTCTATCTTCTCTTCCTGTCTATTCTCCCTTTGGAAGGTCATTTGACTTCTGTGGGACTCAGTTTCCTCATCTGCAAAGTGAATAACAGCATGGGTTAGTGGAAAGACAACAGGCTTTGGAGTTGGCAGCCTAGGTCTGAAGGCCACTTTGTCACTCAATGCCTGTGTGACGTTCAACAATTAATTTTTGATTCTTTGGGTCTCTGTTTCTTCTTCTGTGAAATAGATAAAATTGTTGGTATTGGGCTATGTGACTTCTAAGATTCCTTTCTTGTTTAAATCTATGATTGTGATCATCTAGACTAAGTCTTCCAGTCACCTACCCAAGTCAACTACTCCCTAAGGGAAGATTCAGAGAGCAGGCAGGCTCTGCTAGACACTAGCCTGGCCATTTGTACCGAAGCCATGGGATTTCATTGCAAAAAATAATAATAACAATAATAAGGCAGAGATCTTTGACCTTTTCTGTGTCATGGGCCCATCTGGCTGTCTGGTGATGCCTACGGAGCCCTTCTCAGAACAACAGTTTTAGACGCATAAAGTAAAATGCATAGGATTAAAAAGAAACCAATTTTATTAAAATAGAGTCATCAAAATATATCTTTAAGTTCAAATTCAGACAAAGAAATACAATTTTCCAGTGGTGGACATGTAGCAACAACAATTATTCTAACTTTCCCAAACCAGAAATGGGACTTTGGTTAAGGGTTAAGAATCCCTGTTTTAAGATTGCTGCTTCCGTACCCTATGTTTTCTTCACTTCCTACATCCCCACCCTCTCTCTGCCTTCAATTCTCAGCTGCTTTCTGACTTCCCCTCCTCTCCAAGAACCTTTCCTGATACCCTCCATCCATAGTTTTATGCTCGCTGACCCTTTCCAGTCCTCCCTTCTCTTTTCCATGAATCATTTCTTGGTTCTTCCCACCTCCCCAGGCTGTGCAAAGGCTATGAATACTGAGAAAGATGACGTGATGAAAGGTTGGAATCCTGCAGTGTCTGAAGATGAAACACCTGTGGTGTGAATGAAGCCTCTGGCTGGCCCTGCCTCCTCCAGAGCACCGACTTCTCTGGGAGCATCACAGAAGCCCAGAGGTGTAAATGCAATCACATGAGATCCTGGAGGTCAGACACAACAATGGGCCTCAGGCTCTCATCTCAAATCCCATACTACCTTCTCTTGGCAGGAATATGCTCAACTCAGCATGTGCCAACTTATAGCTCAGGCAAATCCTGTTGTCAGACATGCTAAATACCAATTAGCATCCGAAGTATAGTTATCTAAATAAATACTGCTTAATAAGGGAGAAATCAATATGATTACACACTGAGTCAGAGCCTCATTGGGGACATTCATTTACAAACGATCAATCATATAACAAGGATGTTGGGCATAGATCTGAAGGAATGGCACCAACTACAATTCTATAAAAAAAGAAATCTATCAACTAAAACATATAAACCATAGTGACATGACGCTAAAAGTGCCATCAGGCTGCAAGAGCAGCAACAGACAGGTTATTAGAGATCTTATTCACTAGGTCAGGTATCAAAACAATCATATATCTGTCTATATTATTGTCTATCCTTCTATGTTTGTACTATGATTCCGTTCAGCAACGGACTCTGGGAAACAGCACCATTCAGTAGCAAACACCCCTCTGGAGCTCATTTTACTCATCTGTACAGTAGACAAGGGGGCCTGGACTAGCTGACCTCTAAGATACCTTCCCCCTCAAATTCTACAATCCAAGTCAGCATTTGTTTTGTTTTAGGCTTTAGGCATTGTGCAAATTGGCAACATCTTGATTTTTGTCTAATATCAACATTAGCTAGGTAATCCTGAACAATTCATTACTAATTCATTACATTTCTCATAGAGTCAGGAAGAATCTTAGAGTAAATACAGTTTAATTCTCTCATTTTACAGAGGAGGAAACTGAGAGTCATAGGGTTTAAGTGACTTGCCCCTGGCCACATAGCTTTCCTTCCCTCTTTCTTCCCATTCTCACTCTCTGGCGAACATAAAAAGAAGATATAAATGTTTAGATACGTTTGTTACTGTTGCTCAGTTATTTTCAATAATGTCCAATTCTTCATGACCCCATTTGGGGTTTTTTTGGCAGAGATACTGGAATGATTTGCTATTTCCTTCTCCAGCTCATTTTACAGATGAGGAAACTGAGGCAAATAAAGTCAAGTTACTTGCCCAGGGTCACAGGTGTCTGAGATCTGATTTGAACTCAGGAAGATGAGTCTTCCTGATTCCAGGCCAAGAACTTTACCCATTGTGCCACTTAGCTGTCCATTTATGTACATAGGACATAGCTAATTGGCACAGCTAACCCTACATATAATAGGAATGGGTTTTCTGATAGATATCAAAAATGGTAGGATCTTGGGGAGAGATCTCTGGTCCCCAACCCATGCAGAAGGTAGAAGGTTACAGGGAAGGGACATGAAAATGGTGTCATTTGAATTAGAAGTAATGAGGTTAGTTGCAGAAAAGTGAATGATATTCACCTTATATATTCTCCTAAGTCAGTGAACTTGGGACTGGCTGATGTATTGAAGGTGTGTGCTCAAAAAATGTTTACTAGTTTGTGATCAAAAATTTGGAAAGTAATTTTGTATGTGTGGGACCTTTCGTTATGTCTTTTACCTCAGGATATTTTCCCAGTCCTTATACTGCTGGATCAAACAGCATATACAATTTCATGATTTTCTAATATAATTCTAACTTGTTTTCCAGAATGAATGGACCAATTCACAGTTCCACTAACAGGGTATTGTTGTTGCTGTTCCATTGTTTCAGTCATGGCTGACTCTTTGTGACTGCAATTGGGGTTTTCTTGGCAAAGATACTGGAGTGGCTTGCCATTTTCTTTTCCAGCTCAGTTTACAGATGAGGAAACTGAGGCAAACAGGGATAAGTGACTTGCCCAGATTTGAACTCAGGAAGATGAGTCTTTCTGATTCCAAGCCTGACACTTTATCTACTGCACCAACTAGATGCCCAAACACTGCTTCAAAGTAACAACATTCCCCAGTCCTTCCAACATTTACTGGTCTTTCATCATTTTTTTTCTATTCTGGTGAATATCAAAGCTCAGAGTTATTTTCATTTGTATTCCTCTTATAAATGATTTGTACCATTTTTCCATGTTTGTTGATAGTTGAAATTTCTTCTTTTGAAGACTGTTCATTTCCTTTAACCACTTAACTATCAAGAATACTGTAGGAACCTAATGGAAACTGGGATTCAGAAGATTAATTGGGACACTAATCAAAGAAAAGGCAGGGAATCTCAGATGAGGGTGGGTCAACTCTGTGGAACACTGCTAAGTTCATAGAGAGAAAGATGAAAAGTTTTACTCAAGTCCCCAAAGGGATTTTGATCAATAGTGTCTGTGACACTTGGAACCATATTGGATAAAGGGAAGGGACAGGAGCCATATGGACTTTAAGAACTCAAATGAAAGTGAAATTTGAGGAAGGGGTCAGATCCATGTGAACAGGGAAGTATCACATCCATGTTAACTGGGTGGGTTCAGTTCCTATAGGCCAGATGGGCTCAGATCTAGACATGCCTGAAAGAACTTGAATTTCTCTAGATAAGGGGTCACGTCTCTTAGACAGGACAACTAGCTTGGGCTGCTTCTAGGGGGCAGAAGAAAGCCAATGCCAGGGTAGATGGTTCCTCCCCACTGGCTGCAGGGTTCTATCCTTGGAGTTTCTCTCTGCTTCCTCTATACTGTTGAAAGGAGCATCTAGGCAGGCTGATTTATTTGGGGCATATGCCCAGTAATGGAATGGCACTTTCAAAGGAGATGGACAGTTTAGTCATTTAGTTCTAAATTGAAAGTACAGATATTTGTAAAAGCCTCTAGGTCTATCTCCAATGCATCTAATCAAGTGTGTGAGATACACCTTTATCAGGAGGAAACGGAAATGTAAAGACATGAAGTGACTTGCTTCAGGTAACACAATAAATGTAATGATGAGAGTGAGACATTCTACCTGACTGAGAAAAGTCCTCTTTCAACTTCATGCTTATTTTTGGTGTGGATTTGACACAGCTTCAAGGTTCCAATTCTTTGTAAACTTTTAGAAGTTCTCCTTAAACTTAACCAATACTTACATAATACTTAATATTCAATCAAACTTACATAATAGCTAGAATTTATATAGTGCATTAAGATTTTCAAAATGTTTTACTTATATCATTCCATTTGATCCTAATGAAAATCTCCAGAAATCAGTGTTATTATTATTGCCATTTTAAAGATCAGGAAGCCAAGGCAGAAAAAGATCAAGTGACTTGCCTAGGGTCACATAGCTACAAAGTGTCTGAGACTGGATGTTAACCCAGGTCTTCCTGATTCTAGGTCTGTCACTCTGTCTAATCTAGCTACCCAAATCCTTATGGAACAATGTTAGTATCCACACAATTCCTGGTTGCCTAGCAGATGTTTTGTGACTTTTGCCCATTCGATTTGTAGGCTGTAGCTGGAATACTTGTTGAGAGAATGCTCCCCAAATATTTCCCCCCTCCTTGAAGATGGCAGCCTTCTTCATGAATATTCTCTTGAGATATTTGGATTATTGCCTCCCAACTTTTTCAGTCCATGAGACAACTATTAATTTGCTAGGTCACATCAGGGACAGATTCCTCCCCCTCCATCCATCTCTCTATCCATCTTTGACAACCTTGTCCACATCATTTAAAAATATTCTATTCCATACAACACACACTTGTGTAATGGATTGACCATGTCAGTAATCAGGACTAACAGATTATATGGCTGTCACTTACTCAGGACTCCTAGCTTTACTGTTATCTCTTGAGCTCTTGTGTCTAGGAGTATCAGCCATGATATATCACTCATGGTTCCATGTCCATCAACCAGCCACACCCATTCCTTCCACATCCAAGTGTTATTTCACTCACTCACTTCAAGGTCACAGATGAACAGCAGTTTAATTATTGCAGATGAAAGCAGAGTGAAATATCAAGACATCTATCAAGAAATCATTAGTCACTTATATCCTGAAATATGACATTCCAAAAACTTTCCAACTCCAAACCCATGGCAAATCTTAACCTCAGAATGGCACATAGTCATTCCCTTATCTCTTCCACCTCCTGAGCTATGAGAGGCATACAGACAAATCAACTGAATTTGACAAACCTTTATTAAACACCTCCTCATTGGGAGACATATGCTAAACCCTAAGCATATCAAGACAAAAAAAAATCCCTTACCCTTAAGGATCTTAGATTCACTGGGGCAACAAAAAAAGTCCATTTGCTTAATAAAACTCTCCTCTATGCAAAGCACAGAATCAGCCTTAAACAACTGTTGCCTCAAAGTCCTCTTTCACTCTCACTTGTCAAGGTAGCAGTCCAACCAATATGATTTGTGCCTACAAGTCATTTTCTTCACTGATTGAATGAATGAAGCATTTACTAAGTGGTTACTTAGTGCCAAGCACTGTGCACAAGGAGGAAAGGAAGGCAGCCCCTGCTCTCAGTGGGCTCCAATTCTAAGGGAGAAGCCAAGACCCATGGGAGGTTTTAGCTACAAGTCAGATGGAAAGGTCCCATGGTCCTTGGAGTGGAGCAGCAAAGCAGATGGACATGTCTCTTCTTTAATATTACTTCTGAAAAATCATATCAGTCATGTTGGACCTTTGAGAGAGCCAAGGACGTTGGTAGTAACTTTGTTTTCTCGATCTTCAGTAACTTTGGCTGTAGCACCTGTAGCAGCAGCTGCCAGGCTGCATTTCTGGAGCTGCTTCCCATGATCATTGTGGAGGGCCCTACCTCAGAGCAGTGATGCTCCTTATGCCATTGTGTCCAAAGTCCTGGGCTATCTCCATCAGGGTCTGAGGGAAGATGCTAGTCAAGGTGGTGATGGTAATTAGATTTACCTGACACACCCTCTGGGTGCCTCACTGTTTCCAGGAGGCTGGCTTGCCTGTCCTATGTGTGTGACAATTGGTTGGTGATAATGGTTGGCCCCCTTCTCCACAGGAGTTGCTTCCATGGTGGCGGATATGAGGGCTGGTCTGGAGTCAAGACCCTATAATAGGAAACTTCTTGAAATTGTGCTAGACTAGTCCTTGGGGCATGGTTTGGCATCCAGGCCAGTGGAACTATCCCAGCTCATAGGACATGCCCTTGAGATCTATTGGCAGAGCCTTTGAGAAACTCATTGTTTCCATTTTGAAAGACTTCAGAACTCTGATCAAAGCACTGATAATTCATAACTTCCAAAGATGATTAAGGAACGCTGCCTCCTGCCTCTCGTCCAGGAGGTGCAAAGGAGCTATAAAATGGTGAACATGGCCAAATGTGCTTGTTTTGCTGCTCTGTACATTTTTTTACAGGGAAGGGTTTCTATTAGGATGGATTGGTGGAGATAGTACATTAGTGTTCAGCAATAGATTTTTTAAGAACATCAATAAAACATTTAATTATTTTAAAACAAGGATAAGAACTCAGAGTTTCTCAAAAAGAAATTTAGTGTATGTTGCAGGATTAAAGATGAGGTAATAGAGTTGACTCCCCTTTGTAAGTAAGTCTAGTGCCAGGAATACAATCCTACTGTCCATGGCAAAGATAGAGTCATATGCCCTTTGCAAAGTTCGGATGTTTCTCACCATCCACTGGTGACAATGTTGAACTTGTCTCCCCAGTGCCCTAGAACATAATAACTAACATTTCTATAGCACTTTAAAATGACTCAGCACTTCAAAGATATTATCTCATTTGATCTTTACCACAGTCCTCTGAAATAGGTACTATTATTATCTCCATGTGATTTTATTGGTATGGGGAAGAAGTAAGGAGAGGAAATGTTCTTAGTCAGTGCATGCCAGTCTTTTCTATACAATTTAAGATGCCCAGGGCTTTGAAAGAAAAGGGATTTACCCATTTTATAGGTGAAGAAATTGAAGCTCAGAGAAATGAATTTCCTAATCCAGGGTCCATAAGTATTGGAGGCAGAATTTCAATCCATTTCTTTCTGACTCCAAGTCCAACACTCTTTGTGCACATAATAGGTGCTTAATAAATGCTTTTCTGCTCCCTTTCCTTGTCATCCATTGGGTTAGTTGTATCTCCCAGCTTTGTGTCACCTATGGCTTTATTCAAGTCAGCACCCTACCAGCTGGTTGACATATGATAGACTTTTAATAAATGTTTAATAATCAAGTTTGTTGTGCAACGATGTCAAACTTCAAAATGAATATCTTCATTTAATGGCGAGTAGGATTCATTGCTATCCAAAAGGTGTGTTTATAAAATGTTATATTTAAAAAGGTCCTTTATGGTATTGCCCCTTCCTCCACACGCTCTATCAGTTGACCAGTGGACAAGTATGTATGAAGGACCTACTACATGAGAGCATGCGTGGCCTTCTAGGTCCTCAAGTGTAGCCCACTGACCGAATCCAGACTTTTTCAGTGAAGTTTGGATTCAGTCAAAGAGTAGCACTTGAGGATCTAGAAGGTTGTATGTGGCCTAAAGGCCCCAGGTTCCCTGCTCCTGTTAGGCACCAAGGATCCAACTACAAAAATAAGACTGTCCCTGCTCTCCAGGAACTTACATCCTACTATGTAGTGGCTTATCATGCACAGTACCTATCCTGGTTCTGGTCAAAAATCATCCATATGATTCCTTCATTTCCTCAGCAAACACTTTACTTAAGACTCAATGCTGAGCATTGAAAGAATGCAGTGTTCTGTAGGCTATGGCCTTTGCTTTCCAAGAATTTTCTTTTTTATTAAAATGATATTTTAGCTAATTACATGTGAAAAACATTTTTATCATTCTTTTTTTTAAGATTTTGAGTTCTAAATTCTCTCCTTCCCTCTCTTCCTTCACCCTTCATTAATAAAGTAATTTGATGTAGATTATACATGTGTAATCATGCAAAACATATTTCCATATTAGTCATGTAAAAGAAGAGATAGACCAAAAAAGATAAAGGAAGAAAACAGATAAAGTGAAAAATGCTTCAATCTGCATTCAGACTCCATCAATTCTTTCTTTGGATGTGGGCAGCATTTTTCATCATGAGTCCCTTGGAATTGGCTTGGATCATTATATTGCTGAGAAGAGCTAAGTCATTCACAGCTGATCATCATATAATATTGCTGTTACTGTTTACAATGATTTCCTGATTCTGCTCATTTCACTCTGCATCAGTTTGTGTAAAATTTTCCAGGTATTTTTGAGGGCATCCTGCTCATCATTTCTTATAGCACAATAGTATTCCATCATAATCATATATCAAAACTTGCACAGCCATTCCCCAGTTGATGGGTATCCCCTCAATTTTCAAGTCTTTGCCACCACAAAAAGAGCTGATATAAATATTTTTGTTCAAATAGGTTTTTCTCCTTTAAAAATATCTCTTTGGGATACAGAACTAGTGGTGGGATTGCTGGATCAAAGGATATGCACAGTTTGATAGCCCTTTGAACATAGTTCAAAATTGCTCTCCAGAGTGATCAGATCAGTCCACAACTCCACCAAGAGTACTTAGTATCCCAATTTTCCCAAATTCCCTCCAACATTTATCATTTTCCTTTTCTGTCATATTAGCCAACCTGATAGGTGTGATTCCAAGAATTTTCAATCTAATAATCTAATTCTAACTTGTGTTTTCTCCAGGGATATGATTTCAGATAATTTAAGTGAGTCTATACAAAGTGAGACACATTCATATTTTTTTCCTATGCTACAATCTTTTAAGTTAGGTGGTCTTTTTTTTCTTTAAATGAGAGATTTGTAATAAGTTGCCTAAGATATCAGTGAATTTCTAACTCTGGCTGTGACATCCTTCAAAATCTAACTTCAAAATATTACCCCCAGGCCAACAGCTAAGAAAAGCCCAGCTTGTTCTATGGAATGTGATTAAATTTTATTTTGATCCCTCCTGGTGCTAACTTATCCTACATCATCCCTCAGACTGAAATAGCTCCAGTGCTCTTGCCCCCAAGGTAGTACTAACCATAAGTTTTATACTTTCTTACCAAGGCAGTAAACTGGAAAAGGGCTAGGATGAAGTAGTTCACAACAGCTAACTGAGACAGCATAGAATATTAGATGAGGCCAGGAAGGTCCAGGTTCAAATCCTGCCTCAGACACTTACTAGTTGAGGACCATGGGCAGGTCATTTGGATTCCTTAGGCCTCAGTTTCCTCATTTGTAAAACCAGGGAGTTGGACTTGATGGCTCCTGAGACCCTTTCCAGATCTAAATCTATGGTCCCATGATCTTATTTGCATTATCTATGCCACAGAAGTTGGTAACCTATGGTGACCCTTCTTGATTGTAAATGTAAATTGAACTAAAGCCTTGAGAACACTCAAGCAGTCCCTTAACCCAGAAATGTTGACAGCGCTGCATCCCAACAAGAGTAGGCAAATCCATCGGGCCCGTGAAGATTATGGAATTAAGGCACGACTATTATGAATACCTCCCACCCAGAGCTGGAAGTGGGGTATGGGGACTCCTAAAAGAATGTCACAGAGGCCCAGAGTGAAATTGAACCTCCACTGGCAACCCAGACCTAACCAAGCATTAATTCCCTTTTACAACTTATACCTCAAACAGTCATCCAGGCTTTGCTACAAACCACTAGTGAAGAGAAAGCCAGTGCTTCCCAAGACAGCATTTTCAAGCAATTCTGTTAGAAAGTTCTCTGCACTGTTATCAGGGCAAAATTAGTCACTTTTCAATCTCCAGTGACTGATCTACTCCCTGGGATCAAGCAGGAAAAAAAATCAAATCCCTCTTCCATCCTAACAGACTCTCAAACAATGGGAGACAGTTATCATATACTCCCTAAGTCTACTCTTCTCCAAGGTAGGCACGCCCAGTTCTTTCATCTTAATGTTCCAGTGCCATGATCTCAAGACCTTTCACCAGCCCTGGATTCCTTCTCTGGATACTCCAGCGATTATCAATGGCCTTCCTCAAATGCGGCATCCGGAACGGAACACTGCACTCTGAATGTGGCCTGCTGAGAGCAGAGCACAGAGGAAGGGTTCTCCCTTGCCTTCGGAGGCTTGCTAGGCCTGCTTCAGGGCGGCTTGACATCACATTGTTAGTTTCTGCTATTGACACACATTGGTATTTCAATCAATCTCGACTCCCAATTCATTTGCAGATAAATTGTTCTTTAGTTATTCACTTCTCATCCTGTGCTTAGGAAGCTGACTTTTTAAAAAATACTTATTAGACTCTACATATAACACTATTAAGTTGTCTTATTTGATTAATGCCAGTGTTCTGGCCTATGAACAGTGTTTGAAGTTCACCCTTGTCAGCGGCTTAGGTGGTACAGAGGATAGAGATCTGGGCTTGGACTGAGGAGGACCCGAGTTCAAATTCTGACTTGCTAGTTGTGTGACCCTGGACAAATCACTTAACCTCTGTGATGCCCCAGTTTCTTCAACTATAAAATGGGGATCATAATAGCACCTACCCAATAGCATTGATGTGAGAAGCAAACGAGATAATACTTGAAAAGTATGTAGTAGAATATAATTATTGTTGATATTGTCGTGATGTCTTATAATTATAACAATATATAGCGTTATGACGAAATTTTATATATTTACTATAATTATTGATATATGATATAATTTATATTATGATACGATTATGGGGAAATGTTATGTAATGTGGCATTATTATAACAATAGCTAACATTTATGTAGTGTTTACTACATGCCAGGCATTGTCCTAGCGGAAGCTTAACACGTATCTGTGCCCCTTCCTCTCCTTATCATCCATTATGCCAGCAATTTCTCCCAGCTTTGCATCACCTCTAAACTCACTAAGCTTTTATCCAAATCACTGGAAAACTTGGACAGGGTCAGCACAGATCCCTAAGGCACTCCACTGGACAGCTCCTTCCAAGTCAGCATTGAAAGATTGTCTTCCCTTTGGGCTTGGCCATTTAACTCATTCTAAAGTTATATGCTTTGCTAGGATTTGAAATACTGAATGTCAACTTCAGCACAGGATTCTGCTCATTGCATTGCAGTGCTGGCACACAATAGGTGTTTAACCAATGGTGTGCTGGTAAATGTTTAACAACTGACTCTCCAAGAAAAAAAAAGCGTGCAGGACACACTTTTAAGTGGAATCTGCTTAATAGACATTTTCTCCATCATTTTCATAAGTCTAGGCAATCCACGAAATAATGAATCTAGGCTTAATTTGTAGCATTTGCCAATATCCAAGATGTAAATGCTCATGCTGAAATTTTAACAGTTGCTCCAGGATACCCCAACTAGAAATGTTTATTGATTCATTAATTTCATGTAAATTCAAAATAAGAGGGATTGTGATTAGGAAGGGAGCTTTTGCTTTTTCCCAGAGTATTCATCAGGAAACGATGTCTACAGGAACACAGCATCCTACATCTTGAGCTAGAAAAAATATCAGGGGCAAGCTGGTCCGACATCCTCGTTTTACACAAGAGAAAATATGGCTCCAGTTGTTGAGTGACTCGCCAAGGGCACACAGTGTCAGAGGTGAGATTCACACCCAGGACCTTTGATTACAGAATCAGCAAGCTTTCCACTGCTTCACACTACCTCCCTAGTTAGATCCGAAAGGGACTTTGGAAACCATCTAGTCAAATCCCCTCCTTTTTTTTTTTTTTTTTTTTTGCTTTTTGGAGGGCAATTAGGGTTAAGTGACTTGCCCAAGGTCACAAGCTAGTTTTTGTGTTAAGTGTCTGAGGCCGCATTTGAACTCAAAGTTTTTGGGGTTTTCTTGGCAAAGATACTGGAGTGGTTTGCTATTTCCTTCTCCTGCTCATTTTATAGATGAGGAAATTGAGGCAAATAAGATTAGGTGACTTGTCCAGGGTCACAAGTATCTGAGGACAGATTTGAACTCAGGTCCAAGTCCAGCACTCTTGCCACTGCACCACCTAGTTGTCCCCTTGGCCAAGTTACACAGATATCAAATGAAAGAGCTGAGATTCGAACCCATGTGCTCAGACTCCACTTGTTCCTTTTCTTTTCCTTTATGATGCAGAGGGACTCATACTTCATGAGACCAGGTGACCTCAGATGTCCTTTCTGGATCTAATATTTTATGATACACCAGCCCAGTTCCTGATACTAAAATCTGGTGCTCACCATATGAAATGTATGTAGAACCAATATAACTCAAAGGATTTCTCCTTAGAGGACCTGTGTTCAAGTCCTAATCTAATGATTACTAAACGTGCAACCTTATGTAACACGCATACCCCTGCTAGGCCTCGGTTTTTCCATTCATAAAATGAAGCCATTGGTCTAGACCCTAGAGGATCTCTGAGGTCCTTTCTAGTTCCAGCCCCATTATCCTATAATTGACTATCTTAAGTTCTGGCCATTTTCTGTACCCAAAGGGGAGAAGTGAAGCTTCTGTTCATATTGAGTAGAGGATCTAGGAGAAGCAGAAGCAGCTCTCTCCAGTTATGCCTTTCTCATGCTCTATGCCCTGGCATAGAACTGAGTTGACCATACGAAAAAGGATCAACAATATTGGGGTGGGTGTTGTGATGGGAAGAAGAGGATACCCATGATCCCTTTAAATTACACTTGTGATTTTCTTTGAGACATAGACAGGATTGGAGGATACGGAGTTGGGGCCTGGGGCTGATTCATGCCAGTTTCTCTATCTGGTCTTACTGACTGATTGACTGGCTCTTACCTCCAGAAGGCTCGAGGGGCAGCATGGGGGCCCCAGAGAGGCCACTTCCTCATTACTTGTCTTCACACAATGGTGTGATCTTCCTTGAGAGTGGCATTGATGTGAGTCCAAGTCAGACTTTTCCAGCTGTTTGATCAGTTCCATAAAGTGGGTACTCACTGCTAACAGAAAGTCCCTCACATGAAGTGAGCAGCTGAATGGAAAAAAACCTTTAGTCATACTGAGAACACTGGTGCCATATGGATTATTAGAAACACTTTTCTTAATGACATGTTGCAAGTTAGAACAAACTGTCAAGTACCTTCCTGCTTTCAGTCAAGTCAACAAGCATTTCACTGCTTATTATATGCCAGGAACTGATGTTCACCCCACATTCAATCCAATGTACATTCATTAGATGTCTACTGTGTGCCAGGGACTATGCTAGATAGTGGCAATACAAAGTCAAAAAGAGAGCGAGAAAGAGGTCCTGCCCTCAAAGAGTTTACTTTCTACTAAGAAAAAATATGTAAGTGAATAATCTTGTACTTGGATCCCCAGTGCCTAGAGCAATACCTAGTTCACAGTAGGTATTTAATAAATGCATATTGATTGATAAATAAATACAAAATTGCATGGTAAGTTCTATAGTATATAGACAGAGTCGGGAAGACCTGGGTTGAAGTCTTGACCTTTACATATCTGACAATGCAACCCTGGGAAAGTCATTTAATTTTTCATGGTTCTGGGCAAATCTCCAAGACAGTAAACTAAAAACCAGTTAACTTGCCAATGTATACTGGTTAATGGAGTCTCCATAATAAAATTTTCCTGTACCAAAGAAAATTATATGTCCAGGCCATATATTAAGCACAAAAATATTTATAGCAATTTTTTTAGTGGTGGCAAAGAATTGAAAGTTGAGAGAGTGCCCAACAATTGGGAAATAGCTGAACAAATTGTTGTATGTAATTTTGGTGGAATACTATTGGGCTATGAGAAATAACAAACAAGATGGTTTCAGAAAAATCTGGGAAGACTTAGATGAACTGATGAAAGTGAAGTGAGCAGAACTAGGGGAACAATGTACACAGCAACATCAATATTATAACAACCAACTAGGAAAGATTTAGCTATTCTGATCAATACAGTGATTCACAACAATTCCAAAGGATTCACAATGAAAAAGATGCTATCCAATTCTATTAAAAGAACTAACAAACTATTGAAGTATATTTTTTCACTTTATCTTCTTTGTGTTTTTTCTTTGCAACATCTCTAATATGGAAATATGGTTTCTATTACTTCACATGTGTATAATGGGTCTAATATTACTTGCCTTCTCAATGGGTAGGAGAAGGACTAAAAGAAAGGAAAGTATTTGTAACTTAAAATTTAAAAATTCTATTAAAAAGGAGAAGAATTTTAAGTAAAGGAATATCATTTTGCCAGCTGTGCACAGGATGGATGGCTCAAAGAAGAAAGGTTGGATGAATGGAGACCAATTAGGAAACTATTCCAATAGGCTGAGAAAAGGTGATGGGGATCTGAGTCACCTGTCCCCTGACATCAGTTATGACTTCACCTATCCTCCCTCTTTGAACTAGTCTTATAGACAGTTTCACAAAAGCCTTAGTATCTTTCTTTGTCATTTGATCATGGCATAGCAAGCTCCCTCATTACCTTGAGGTCCTCTAACTTGGGGAGTTATGACAACCTGGACACAAACCAGGCTAACATTGACCTTTGCTGACCAATCATTTCTTTTAAACAGAGCGTAAATTCATGGTGATAGTGAGACTACAGCATAACTAAGAGAGTGAGGGGAGAAAAACACACTTTGCTTTCCAGTCCCCTCAGGGAATCAGGTATAATGTTATGAACAATAGATGGAGACTCAGGAGACTTGATTTCTAGCTCTTTCCTACATAACCTTGGACAAGCAACTTCTATTTGCATGAATTTTCTCCTCTATAAAATGAGGGAGTTAAACTAGGAGATTTCAAAAGACCCATTTCAATTCTAACATTCTGTGTTCCAGCACTCTGTGTTCTGAGATTCCTTTCAGGTCTATAAGACTGTGTTATTGTTTTTGTTTGGTTATTTTAGTCATGTCCAACTCTTTTTGACCCCATTTAGGGGCTTTCTTGGCAAAGATAAGGGAGAGGATTGCCATTTCCTTCTCTAGCTCATTTGACAGATGAGGAAACTGAGGCAAACCGGGTAAAGGGACTTGACGAGGATCACATAGTTAGTAAGTATCTGAGGTTACTTTGAACTCAGGAAGATGAGTCTTCCTGATTTCAGGCCCAGCATTCTATCCACTGCACCACCTATCTGCCTAGGAGAGAAGTGTAGCACTTTAGGAAGACGCATTTATTTGCACATCATGATCTGAAAGGCACCATGGTTTAATGGATCAAGAGCACTTGGGTGCATATCCTTCTTTTGATATATATTGATTCTGCCACTTGTCCTCTCAATGTCCCAAGCTACTCTCTAATACTCGAAGTTTACAGAGAAAATGTCCAATCTACCTTAGTGGAGGGAATGCCATCACTGGAAGTTTACTGAACCTGGCCCAAAAACACAAGAATGTGGAAGGAGGCTCAGGTGAAGATTTAGGTGAAGACAAGACACTTTTCTCAAGTCTGGCAAGGGCCTCGAAGATCATCTTATTCAATTCTTTCATTTTAAAGATAAAGAAACTAAGTCTCAGAGAGAAAAGTCTTATCCAACATCACATAGGTAGAAGGTAACTCAGCTGGAATTTGAACTGAGAACCTCTGTCTCTAGATTCAGTGACCCCTCCCACCCCCCTCCACCACTGTACAATTTTTTCAATGACCTTTTAATCATTATCAGTTTATCAATTGAAACCTAAAATTGTCTTCAAGGTTTACTTTTCCTTTGTTAGAGAATTGATAAAGGGGGTAAAAGAGGAAAGAGTATGGTAGATAAAGGTTGTTTAGAACAGTGATGAGAATACTGGTTCTACAGTCAGGGGACCTGGGTTCAAATCCCACTTTTGAAGTCATCTCTATGACCTTGAAACTACATGATCTTTAGTTGTCTCATCTCTAACTCAAGTCAACAAGCGTTTATTGAACATCCCTACTATGTGTCATGCACTGTGCTAAGTACTCTACAATAAACAATTTGGACTAGATGGCCTCTGATTGCCTTCCAGCATACATGTATGTATAAATATATGCTTATATGTGCATATGTGTATGCATATGTATATGCATGTATATTTGTATGTGTATATGTATGTGTCTGTATTTGTGATAGCACAAGTTCCATTGGGAGATGATCAAGGAAGAAACACAGAACAGTATACTTGCCAAAGGTGCCCATGAAAGATGTCTTTCTGTAGAATGTAATTCCATTTATGTTGAATAGATTTTCTGTGTCTGCTCCATAGCTGATTGCTGGCATATTATGTACTCCCATACAGATAGACTATGGCAAGGGGATTTAAGGAAAGAATGCTGGGGCTGGTGATATCACCAGAGCATTTCTCATCCTCAAGAAGTCAATAGAGTGTGAGGAGGGGAGTTATATGTAAGGAGAGAGTAAAGTTATGAATGGCTAAGTTGGAAAAGCTTTGAATGCTAGACAAAGGAATTTATATATGATCCTAGAGGTAATAGGAAGCCACTGGAGAGTATCAGGGTGAGGGGGATGACATTGGAGATCAATTAGAAAACTTGCCTTGGCAAGGAGAAGGGTCACCACTTCACTGGAGACGTGAATAAAAGAGGAAATAGAAGAAGAGAATGAGGAGGAGATAAGTGTTCTGTGAATGACTTCAATCTTTGCATCGAAGTATGGGGCAAGGTCCTCAGATAAGGGAAGGAGAAAGGGTGGTTTAAGGAGAGAAGAAGCAGTTTGAAATAGCTATTCTGCCGACTGGGATAGAGACAGTCTTTTTTTTTTTTTGAGACAGTCTTTTTCAGCAAAGGGGTGATATGAACATTTCCTGGCTAAAGGGTGAATCACTAGAGATACATTTTTAAGTCAGTCCCTGCCTTTAAGGTGCTTACATTCTAATAAACAACCAATTTAAGGGACTGGTGTCCAAGATGCCACGGAGGGCAACAATGGGATGACTAACCATGAGATCTGTGAGGGGGTAAACAAATAAAGTCAGGAAGATGCTCATGAATCCAGATGGGAAAGTGACTAGGAACTGTGATAAGAAGGAAGAATAGGTCCAAGAGAGTGAGCTAATAGGGGAAGAGAGAAGATTGTGGTAAGAAAAGAAAATTTCAATTTATGATCTGGGAATATTAGTGCATTTCTCCTCTCTGTGCCTTTGCCCATGTCAGTCCTCTTGCCTGAAATGCCCTTCTCCTCCTATCCATCAACTTGAATCTAAGCTTACTACTAGACCCAGCTTAAATCCCACCTCATCCTTGGTGTTCCCTGACTATTCCTGAGCACAGTGAGCTCTTCCCTCTCTGAACTTTTAGAGTATTTATTGTCTGTTCTGGTCATTCAATACTATATATAGCGTTGTGTATACATACATATATATATATATATGTATATATATGCATTTATATTATTTACAATATATTATATGTGCATATATGTATATGCATATGTATAGATATAGATACATACATATATGATTAACCTCTCTGTGCCTCAGCTTCCTTATTTGAAAAATGAGAACTAGATGACCTCTTAGGTGCCTTCCAACTCTAAAGCCATGCTCTCTCTTTTGAAAAGAGGAGTGGATTTCAAATCAATAACCATGCCTATACTATTTACTGGGGACCTAGGTGGTGCAGTGGAGAAAATGCCAGTTCTAAAGTCAGGAAAACTTGTTTTCTTGAGTTCACACCTGGTCTCAGATATTTAACTAGATGTTCAACTCAAGCCAAGTTGCTTAACCCTGTTTGCTTCAGTTTCCTCATCTGTCAAATGAGTTAGAGAAGGAAATAGCAAACCACCCCAGTATCTTCACCAAGAAAACCCCCAATGGGGTCCTGAAGAGCTGGACAGAACTAAAATGATTGACCAACAACAACATACTGCTTACTACCTGTGTGATCTTAGGCATGCCACTCAATCTTCCTGGTCCTCAGTTGGTTTAACTATAAAATGTAGGGGTTGAACCAGATGAACTCTGAGGTCCCTTCTTGCTCTAATGCTATAATCCTATAAATCTCAGCCCTGGTATTTGATGATTGTGTATTCCTCTCCCTCTCTGTTTGAACCTCTGTAAGGTCAGGGAGTTGGACTGGATCACATCTAAGTTCTTTCCCAATCTCCAATCCTATCATACTCTGTGTCTATTTCCCCTACTCCTTTGTAAGCTTCTTGAAGGCAGGACCGTGTTTTTTCTTATCCTGATGGCCACCTCATGCTGGAGGCAGTATCTTGGATAGAGCAGGCTTACTACATATTTGTTGACTGATTGGTTGGTTTTGAAGAGTTCTGCTTATCTTCCTATTTTCCTGGTTCTGGGTAACAGGATGGGATCTTAAACACTATAGATGCACAAGCACTAGAAAAGAAAGATTGTCAATTGTTCCAGTTCTCCATAACCATCGTAGCTAGAGGCCATGATCTGAAAGAGGCCAAGATTTTCCCAGGGTCCTGGGATTAAAACCTAGGGTCAAACAATATCAGAGCTGGATCTTAGAGAAAAGCTAATTGAACTCGTTCTTTTGGCCTGAGCATCAGAGAAGAAAAAGAATTTTCCCAGCTTATAATTTGCAAGGGTGGATCTCAAAGCCCCGTCATCCATTCACTGTTCTCTCTACCCCATCATTCATCTGGGTCTAATAAGACCCCACCCTCCCAACTCTCTGCCTCTGACTGCACAACGCCCCCACTCTATAAATATAGTCATTCCCAGTCTTCCCCTGAGGCCCACAGTGAAAAGACTATTGATCTTCATGTATAATAAAGCAATTACGGGAGATGTATGTACCAACACCCAAGCAATTCAAGTAAGCAATCATGTGGTCAGCCACTTGGAAATGCCAAGTGAGGCCCTAGACCACTTCCCTTCCCCCAGTAAGTATTTTTTTTTTTACTCAGGAAAGGCAGCATAGAGCTCTTTCATGGAGGAAATCATTCTTTAGAGCAGTGGGAATATTACTTCCGACCCAGTCATTGGCAAGTGGTTTGATGCATTGGGTGTTTTTTTCAGTGAGAGACAGTATACCAGAGATCTGGGAAAATGGAAAGCCTGGTCACCTTCCTAGCTGTCTGATTGATGCGGTATATGCAGAGCTGGGTCATAGAGCATTTCTGAGTCTCAGGTTTCCTGTTGTGAAATGTGATGAATAGAGCCTCTGCCATTCCTTCCCATGTGTCTCAGCCCAGTCTCAGGCTCTCCTGGGAAGGGAGAGGGGCTCTAGAATGCCAGCTAGGTGTCTGGCTTCACACTGAGGCAGATGTTGTTGAATATAACACCTGAGTAGTGGAGTTTGTCTTTGGTACCTGCTCACATCCCCTTTGGGACCCTTAACCCCTTGCCCCTTGGTTTGCTGGGGCTGTCATGCTACCTTTTAGCTGTCTAGAGAGTGCCCTTTTCCTAGTAAAGTGTCTGTATTCCCAAGAGAGTGGTCCATGCCTCAGATCACTTTCCTCCCTCCTCCTACAGCAAAAACTCAGCTGGCCTACTTCCCGATTTCGTTCAACAAGCTATCACTTGGGCTAACAATCTAACAAAATAACCCCTCTTACTTGGGAATGAAAGATAAGAGTTTAATGTGCCGTCTCTCCTAGTGTTCTATGCATTCATATTGCCCAGAAGACTCTTGGACAAGCAATACTTTAACATGAAAGAATGATAGTGACAATATCATCATTGAATGCGGAAGTGATAAGACTGTATGCCTGTACATCTCATTAGTGTTCGAGTTTCAATCCTAAGCAGTGACCTCACTCCAAAGGTCCTGTGACTTTATTCTTTATTTAGGGGCATGCTTTGGGTCTTTTAATCAGGGGTCAAACATTCCTAGGTATGGCTCTGCATTTTGATGCTTTACTTTCCTCATCTATAAAATAAGGAAAATAATATATTCAGGATCTTTCTTGAGTGTGTGTGTGTGTGTGTGTGTGTATGTGTGTGTGAAAGAAAGAGAGAGAGAGAGAGAGAATAACACTTTAAAAACCATAAAAAGATTTATTGTTGTAATTCTATCATTGTTGTTATTAACCACCAACCAAGGTTCCCAAACTTCTATTAGAGGAGATAGGTTTTCTCTCAATAATCTAAAAACCTCTCAATAAGTCTCTTTTGGTACTTAAGGCAAAGGCTGGCCAGGGTTAGAATTGAGTCTCACAACAGAATGAGGTTAAATTCATTGGGAAACTAGAAGCCCCCCTGCCTTAAAATCCTCCTTCTTTGGGCTGTCTAATCTCTAATCCTTCCCTCCAAGCTGCCAAATTTCCTGCCTCCTCTCCTGGAAATGCCCAGCCATGGAGACTGGAAAAGGAATGGATCCAGGATTTAATTGCTAAAGTTCCCACCTCCGTGTCTCCAGCAGGGACATCCATTCTGAACGGGAGACAAAGGCTTGAGCTGGCTTTGTATCTAACTGAGCTGGTTAAGCCGCACATTAGCAGGAGATAAAGCTTCTTACTCAATAACTTTAGTTTTGCTGAGCCAGGATGATAAATCTATTCTTAATACATTAATAATAAAAGTGATTTTTTTTGGCTGCTGCTTCTTCTGACTCTCCCACTTCCCCACAATTGTTTTCCATGTTAAACACCACCATCTAGTGGAAGACATAGAATATTGCGTCCTGTAAAAATATGCCTCTGTAAAGAGGAACTAGGTGGCTCAGTGCAGAGAGAGTTGGGCTTGGAGTCAGCAAGACTCATCTCCCTGAGTTCAAATCTGACCTCAGACACTTACTAGCTGTGTGACCCTGGGGGAGTCACTTAGCCCTGTTTACCTCAGTTTCCTCATCTGTAAAATGAGCTGGAGAAAAAAATGGCAAAGCAATATCTTTTCTGAGAAAACCCCCAATGGGATCACAAAGAGTCAGACAGGACCAAACAACAAAGAAGGCATCTTTTTTTTTCTAAAGAAACATACCTGAATTCAGCCATCTGAATCAGTCTCATCCCCAACAAAGCAGGCTCCCTTGGAAACCACCATGCTTAGGCTAATGATCATGTTGCTATGGTTCAAATTTGCATGGAATTCTCCTTAGGAGCTGCCTTAAGTCTCCTTGATGGTGACAAATCTCACCCCTTCAGAGTATGGATTTGATGTTTTGACAGCACTCAAAGAGTATTTGGAGCCAAATCTGGGGCCAGAAGTGGACTGCTTTGGCTGTCCTCAAGGATGTGTTCAGGGATCCAGGTGGAGAGGGATAAGCCACACATAGAATCTCCAGAGGATGGCAATGAAGATGGTGAGGGGGCTCAAAACCATGCCCTAGGAGGATCAGGTGAAAGAATGGGGAATACTGAGTACTGAGAAGAGACAATTTTGGAGGAATCATAACCATCTTTGAATATTTGAAGAGTTTTTATCAGGAAGAGGGATTAACCTTCTTTACAACCTGACTAATGTTTAATGTGAAGGCATGTAGATCCTATATTTGATTGCATGCCACCATGGTGGGGGGGGGGAGGGAGGGTGTGGGGAGCCAAGGACACCTGATTCAGGACTTAGACTATGTGCCTGGTGGAAGGAAGGCCCTTTATGATGAGGCTTTTTGTTAAGCTTACTCCTTTGATATGGGTTACACTTAAAAGGATGTTGCTTGAGTTCTAAGACCAATAGGCTCTAAAGACTTTAGTTGTTCAAAACCAAAATATTTGATTCTTAGGTGGTCAGTTCCTATGCAGATGTCCTAGACGATGCAGCTTTGGCTTCAGGCCTTGAAGCCAGCTCGACAGAGCATCCTTTGTGATGTGACTGCATATGAAAGGAGGTAACTGACTCTTCCTAAGACTTTCAGGCACCTAGAGAACTAAAGCCTTATTTCCATGCTACTTCCAGGATATGACAGACTAAGGTAATGACAAGAATACTCAAGTCCTATTCCTTTGTCTCATTTGCTCTATAAAAACCTTGTACTAAGAATCAATAAATGGAGTTCATGGTCCTTCCTTGAACTAGCCACATGGCCTGGTCATTTCTTATTCATGTCCCCGATCATGCTTAATGCTGGACACTGAGCAGCCCATGGCAGGAGGGAGAGAAAATTTGAAATGGAGGGGATTGTGGAACTGGATGTTATAAACTAAACATAAATAAATAAATATTTTAAAAAGGGAAGAGGGATTAAATTTGTTCTGCTTAGCCACACACTACAGAACTGGGACCAGTGAATGGAAGCTGCAGAAAGGAAGATCTAGGCTTGATAGAAGGCTGACATTCTAAGCTGCCCCAAAGAGGACAGGTTTGTCCTGGAAGGTAGCTTGCTCCTCCTCACTAGAAGTCCTCAAGCAAAGAGTACAAGATCATTTGTTGGGGATGCTTCAGGGGGTACCTCTATTCGGGTACAGGGACAAGATGATGTCTGAGCTCACCTTCCAATTCTAGGACTCTATGATTCTATGAGGCAAGGTTAGAACCAGGTTTGTAAAGGTCCTTGAATACCAGGATAAGTGGTTTATATTTGATCCTGGAAGGAATAGTAGTCTCTGAAAATTTTCAACATAGGGTTGACATCTACAAAGTGGAGATTTAGTATTATGATAGGAAAAGGTAGGGAGGCCATATAGGAGGCATAAGGGTTAGCAGTAATGAAGATATCCAAGGGTAGGACAATTTATTTAAAGTAGAACAAAACTAGAACAGTAAAAGTGAAAATGAAAGTAGTTACAAAGGAAGATACAACAAACCTTAGAAGGTGATTGAATGTGGAGACAAAAGAGATGATGGAGGCAAGAATGATTGGACCAGAAGCATGGTACAGGGGAATGAGCACTGGCCCTAGAATCAAAGGATTTCAGTTCAAATCCTGCTTACAGTTCCCACTAACTGTGTGATTTTATAGTTATTTAACCTCCCTGGGCCTCAGTTTCTTCACCTTTAAAATGGGGTCATTTGACTAGACCACTTCTGGGGTCCTTTCCAGCTCTAGATGTATGATCTAATTATCTAAGATTCTATGAATGAAACTTTGAACATGAATGAGAAAAATGCTAGTCTCATTAACAGAAGTAAGAAGATCCAGACAAACCTGGGGGCACAGTTAGGTAGGCATTAAGAGTGTGGCTTTCTGCTGTTGCTGTTTAATTATATCTGACCCTTCGAGACCCCATTTGGGGTTTTCCTGGCAAAGATACAGAAGTGCTTTAGCGTTTCTTTCTCCAGTTCATTTTACAAATGAGGAAACTGAGGCAAAGGCCCAGGATCACACTACTAGTAAATGTCTGTGGCTGTACTTGGACTCAGGAGGAGGAATCTTCCTGACTTCTGGCCTGGAATTCTATTGATTGTGGTTGAGACCATGGTACATGACCCAAATGAATATGACAAACATAGAGTCAGAGCTCAAACTGATGAAGCAGATTTTAAAGTCACTGTCAGAGAATGGAGCCCTGAAAGTATGAGAGTAAATTCTCTGAGGGAGAATATAGAAAGGAGATGGTCAAGGATTGATTTATGTGAATTCCAATGCTAGAAGTAAGAATGAAAGTGTGTTATAGGTGAGGGAGATAACAGTAAGGGTCAGAGAGTAAAAAAAGGAAAAATGAAAACCATGAATCTAGATAAGCAAGAAAGAAAAACTACAGTAGTGGGAAAGCTGTGACCTTGAGGCCAATGTGGTCTTCCAGGTCCTTGGGTACTGCCTTTTGACTGAGTCCAAGTTTTACAAAACAAATCCTTTTATTAAGGGGATTGCTCTGTGAAGTTTGGATTCAGTCAAAGAGTTGCACTTGAGGACCTAGAGGGCCACATGTGTCCTCAAGGCCACAGATTCCCCACAATAAGGATTCATTAGGCAGCTATCAGGTGATCAGCACTGTGTTAAAGGGGAAGGATAGAAAGAAAGTTGAAAAATGTGATCCCTGCCCCCAAAAGCTCAGATTCTAATGGGAGAGACAATATCCAGACTATGTACATAAACAATGTATGTAGCTTAAGGGGGAGAAAATGTCAGAGGGAAGAGTAGCAGTGGAGCCCTTGGAAAAGGTCTCTTGCAGAAGGTGGATTTGAAATAAGCAAGCCTTGCCCAAAACCAGGAAAGCAGAAGGTATTCCAGACACAGTAAATAACCAGTGAAAAGGCAGCCCATTTGCAGATGGAGAGTAGTGTGCAAGGAGAAACTAGAAGGCTGGTGTCACTGCATCACAGCTTACACAGAGGGGAGTAAATCTAAGATGAAAGGTAGAAGAGTCCAGCTTGGAAAGGGCTTCAGCAGCCAAAAAGAAGACTCTTTTTTAAATCTCGTAAACCCAAGGAGAGAGTTTCAAAAAGGAAGGAGTGGTTAGCACGGTCCAATGCTAAGAGACCAAAGAGTAGGAAGACTTGCGAAAAACATCTTTGGGTTGAACCCAAGTGACTGGAAAACCTAGAGAGCTGTTTCAGTAAAATGGCAGATAAAAGTCAGTCTACAAGTAGTGAAGGATGGGTTATGTGGTGAGAAAATGGAGGCCTGGAATCGCCAGAAAGTACACTGGGCTGGGAATTGAGGATACCTGATTTCTGGTCTTTGTTCGTTACTAAAGAGCTGTGTGACCCTGAGCAAGTTTGTAGCATCAGTGAATTGCAGAGTTGACAGAGACTTCAAAGGCCATCTAGCTTAACCAGAAGCATAAGAATCCAATTTTTCAACATATTTGACAAATGCTAATCCAGCGTCCACTTAAAGAATTCCAGTGACAGTTAACTCACTACTGTCAGCAGCAGCCCCATCTACTTTTGGACAGCTGTAATTGTTTGGAAATTTTCTTTATGCTGAGTGGAAATCTGTCTCCTTGTAACTTCCTGGTTCTGCCCTCTGGGGCCAAGTCTAATCAATTTTCCACATGAAAAGACCTTCAAATATTTGAAGACAGCCAATCAAGAGAGGCAGCTGTGATGTAAGGCAAAGAAGGATGGCCTTAGAAGACTTGGTGCCCTGAATCTCATATTAACTAACTTTGTGAAAATGGGAGCATCATAGCTCTTAGCCTTACCATCCTCATCCATAAAATGGCCACAGTAAGGCTGGCATTCTCTACCTTATCGTTGTGAGGAAAGCAATTTGTAAACTTTACAAACTTGTAAACTTTGTAAACACTATAAAAACATGTTATTTTTTATGTCCTTTAAGTCTTCTCCAAGCTAAATGTTCCCATTATTTTTACTTAGTTATTTCCCCTTCCTGGGACTCAGTTTCCTCCACTATTAAATGTAACTCTTTCCCTATCATTATTTCATAAAACAATTGCATACTCATTCACTGTTGATCAGAGAACAAGCTTCCACTTATAGCTTTGTGATCTTGCTACTAATCTAAGTCATTGACCCCCTTTTGTTTGTTTCAGTTGAATTAGATCTCTTCCAGCTGTGAGAGTCTGTGGTTCATTGAAGCTTTAAAGGTCTATTTGGATTTCGATAACACTTAGCACAGCGTTTGGTACATGGTAAGAGTTTAATAAATGCTACGTGACTGATGGACCGCCTTCCCAACTGTTTGTTGTGTAGAGGCTTTGGTCTGTACAAGCTGCAACCTAGATAAAACGTGCTTTCTGATTCTTGGCTCTAATATTAGCTGTGTGACAATGGGCAGGTTGCTTCATATCTCTGAGTGCCCTTATCTTTACAATGGGAATAATGATTCTTGCACTATCTCCTTCAGAGAATGGCCGGGAGGAAAATGCTTTGCAAAGAGTGAAAGCTCTTTCATATCCACTAGGGGACAACATGAACTCTTTGTATGTGAAGGCCCTGGAGAAGGATTAGTCTGACCTATGGCAGAGCGGTGAGAGATAGTGCTGGAGAGATCACTCAGGGCCAGAAGGGGGAAGGCCTTGAACTGCAGGCATTCAGAACTCAAAAAGGGTTTGGAAAACTCAGAGTTTGCAAAATAAGGATAAATCATTCCTTAATGTCTGAAGGGAAGAGATTGGTCCAAACGATGACCTGTGGTTTCCTTTCAGTTTTGAGAGATGGCTAATAAATAATAATAATAATTAATAATAATAAGAGTTATCTTTTATATAGTGTTTACTATGTTCCAGGCACTGGGTTAAGCAATTTACAAATATTATCACACTTGATCCTCACAACACCTGTGAGGCAGGTGTTATTATTATCATTCCTATTTTACAGAGGAGGAAACTGAGGCTAGGTTAAGGGACTTGCCCAGGGCCACATAGCTAGTAAGTTTCTGAGGCTGGATTTGAATTCAGATCTTCCTGACTCCAGACCCAGTGATCTGACCATTGAAGTCACCATGGTATGATGAAAAAAAAATGCTGGATTTGCGATCAGGGTACCTATCTTCAAATCCTGGCTCTGACCTTTTGTGACCTTAGGTAAGTCAATTTCTCTGGGGCTTGGTTTCCTTTTTTATAAAACAAGGCAATTCAATTAGATTAACCCTAAAATCCCTTCCAGCCCAAATTGATGATCCTATGGATTATGACTAAAAAAAAACTAGACAGAAGAGAGTTTGCACAGTGCTGGGCACCTCCCAGGCCCGCGTCTAGCTCTTCCTTGCATATTTTCTTCTCCACTCACTTCTGTTACTGCTTTTGAGATTTTGTAGGGAATTCTTCCAGGAGTCTTAGGTCCACTTTAGTTACAGTAATAAATATTCCTCCACATTACAGGGAACTTGGCTCTTTCTGAGCATTGGTCTTTGGGGGCCATTTCCCATCAATCCTCTGCCATCCTCAGTTTAAACAGAACCTGGCCCTGTGTGCCAGGTACATTCTCCCCTTATATGATACACCCATTAAAAAGCTACAGTGAACAGAGGATAGCAGCTTCTCGACAAGTTTCAAATGGCCAGAACAATGACTCTATTGAGTGAAGGAGGAGGAAAGTGGGAGGGGTGGTGGTGGAAGGTTAAAATCTATTTCATAGACTTTTCTGGTGACTTTATTTGTAGGTCCCCCACTGGCATCCCCACATTCCCCTACTCCTCATACATACACATTTTGCATATTTTCAGTTTATTGTAGCCTGGGGGAAGCTTGTTCCCTGATCAATAGTGAATGAGCACATAATTGTTTTATAAAATAACGATATGGAGAGTTACCAGACAAATTCCATTTCTGGCATTGACTAACTGTATGACCATGAACAAGTCACTGCATTGATCATAGGTTCTAGGGTTGGGAAGGACCTTAGAGAACATTTAGTCCATATCCACCCCCATTTTGCTACTGCTAATGTCCAGTCATGTCTGACTCTCTGTGACACCATTTGGAGTTTTCTTGGTAAAGATAATCGAGTGATTTGCTGTTTCCTTCTTCGGGTCATTTTACAGATGAGGAAACTAAGGCAAACTGGATTAAGTGACTTGCCTGGGATCACATAACTAGCAAGCATGTGAAGCTGGATTTGAACTCAGGTCTTCCTGACTCCAGGCCTGGTGCACCTAGCTGCCTGTACCTAACTAACCCATACCTGCCCCCAAACAGCACAAATCTCTTCCATCTCTCTAGAAATCACTCACTCAGAGGTGCATGCTCAGTCCATAGAAGACACTCCCATTCAAGTGTTCTATCTGCTACACCATCCAGAAACTTGGTGACCCTCGTGCCAAAAAGCTATCCCATCTGAATGGGAATGCTTAGATGGGGAACATTTAAATTGGAATTCCCACTTGTCTGATTCTACAACCAAGTCATAAATATTATTATTAAAAAAAACACAATTAGATTAGAGCTGAAAGAAGCCTTAGACGTCACCTGGTCCAACTGCCTCATTTTACAGAATAGGAAACTGAGGCATGTGGAGGGGATTTGTCTAAGTTCACACAGACAGCATGTAGCCATGTCAGGATCTGAACTTAGATCCATTTCCTGTACTTCCAGTGTTCAGGTCAATATGGCATACTGTCTGGCTCTCTAAACTGAATTTTTAACTAAATATTTGAAATATATGTATTTGGGGGATATTCACTGTACCTTGTGATTTCTTTTCTTTTCCTTTTTATTAATTTTTTTAATAACTGGATTTGGATTTCATTACTATAGGTATCTCCTACCCTTGACTATTAAGGAATAATAACCCAACCCCTCCATACTTTGTTGGCACGGAGAGTTGCCTAGAATGCTCAAAGGTTAGGTGATTTTTTTCCAGGGTCATACATCCAGTAGGTATCAAAAGTGTGATTTGAACCTGGGTCTTTCTGACGCTAACAGTTTTCTGTCCATTATGCTATGTTGTTTCTCTCTAACTCACCCTTTAAAGGGGAGAGTGTAAACTTTTACTTCCTATTAGGTGGAGAGGGGCATATCCTATTTAAGCTTCAAAATCATAGAACCTCAAAATCCACCTAGTCCAGACCCCACCAAAAATCATGAACTTTGCCTACAACTTCTCTAGTCAAGGATCATCTGGTCTATGACTGAGGACCTCCAGTGAGAGGGAACCTGCTAACCTGGGTTGAAAGAGGTAGACAGATGGCACAGTGGATAGAAAGCTGGGTCTGGAGTCAGGAAGATCCAAATTCAAATCTAGCTTCAAACACTTACTAGCTGTGTAACCCTAGACAAGTCACTTAATCCCTATTTGCCTCTGTTTCCTCATGTGTAAAATGGGAATAATAATAAACCTCCCAGGGTTGTTATGAGGAGAAAATGAGATGATAATTGTATAGTACTTAGTACAGTGCCTGGCTCATAGTAAGGGCTATTTAAGTGTTAATTAACTATTATTTATTATTACTGTTGGATAGCACTAATGTCAGGAAGCTTTATTATGATGAATCAATTTTGGGGGGGAGTAACATTTTTTCTTTGGTAATCATTCTGCTTTCTTGAATAAAAACAGGATCTTCCCAGTTCTTCCACATAGAAACCCTATAAATATATAAACATATCTGTCACCTAATGTGATGTCTGCCCTTCCCCAGGATAAATGTACCTAGTCCCTTCAGCTGATCCTCATAGAGTGGTGGCTATGAGTGCCCCCTGCCCTTGTCACTTCCTCTGAACATTCTCAGCTCTTCACCATCCTTCTAAAATATGGATTCCAGAACTAGAGCAAAGAGCCCTCTTTCATGTGGTAGCACCACCATCTGCTGGAATTTTAGGATATTTAAAAGCTAAAGGCTTTTAAAGCCAGGCAAACATGGGTTTATAACTACCCACCTACACAGATTTCTAAACAAAGTTTTTGACCCCTCAGTAAAAGAAAGTGTTAGCATAACCTGGCACACTGTCAAAAAATACATGACTCAATGAAAGTTAAAATATATTTTCACTTGCTAAAGGTCTACTCTCAAAGCAGAAGTCTTCATTAAAACCAAAATGTGAAGGAGATATAAACAGCAGAATTCATTAGTTTGCTAGTTCTTCCCTCACTAGTGATATTTATTCATTCTTTTTCTTTATTCAAAAAACAATTAAGTACTTACTATGTTTAAGGTGAGGCAGCTAGGTGACACCGTGGATAGAACACTGAGCCTGGATTCAGGAAGACCTGAGTTCAAAACCCACATTTATCAGCTATGTGACTTTGGGGAAATCATTTAACTTATGTTTGTGTCAATCGACTCAACTGTAAAATGGGGATAGCACCTACTCCCCAGGGTTGTTCTGAAGATCAAATGAGATAGCATTGATAACACACTTAGCACACTGTGTGGCACAGAGTTGTTCATCATTTGTTCTTGGAGAGGACCAATTATATCATGGGGTAATATATTTACTTACCTGTGAATTGGATTTAAGTGAGGCAGAATCCCACCAGGTCATCAGCTTCACTTTCTGTTCCTGTATCAGAAAAGTCTAGTGGCAGGATAAAAGTCAAGGTAAACTGGTGATGATCTGGAATACAGTGGATGCCCTTGGCATCTTCCATGTCTAATCATGCTCTAAGCATTCCAAAGAGCCTGCTTCAGCTGCCTTCATGGCATTGGAGCACATTGTTCTCAACTGACCATTCTGCTGGGATAAGTCTTCACATGTTTGATTTGGGGTAGACACCCTCCTAACTCACCAATGGGTTTGAGGCTTCTTAGTTACCGTCAACCTGGCTCAGCCTCTCTGTTGAGACAGTTTTAATGGAGTGTGGCTGCTGTGCATACTACAGCTTCTTGGAATCACACAGACACATGGTAAGTGGTACAAAGATATTAGTTCTTATTATAAGATGTGGTACATGAACTTTATCTAAAAGAAAGAAAGATTCTATGAGCTAGAGCTGAGGAGGAATGAATTCCAGTTATGGGGGATGATTACCACAGAGACATAGAAGGCAGAGATGCAGTATTATGTGTGAGGAATAGAGAGAGAACCAATTTTGATTCTGGGTAGCTAGGTGGTGCCATAGTGCACAGCTCTCCCAGGAAGATGAATCTTCATGAGTTCAAATCCAGCCTCAGACACTTACTAGCTGTTTAACTCTGGACAGTCCACTTCACTCTGTTTGCCTCAGTTTCCTTATCTGTAAAATGACCTGGAGAAGGAAATGGCAAACTGCTCTAGTATCTTTGCCAAGAAAATCCCAGATAGTGGAGTCAGGTACAACTCAAAGGGAGTGAACAACAAGTTGACTCTGTAGGGTACAGGAATGGGAATAATGTATAACAAGGCTAGAAAAGTAGATTGGAGTCAGGCTGGGAAGGACATCACAGGCTGAACAGCACAGTCAATGTTTTATCCTAGGGTCAATAGGGAACTACTGTAGTCAGTTGAGCAAAGCAGTGACATTATTGGATCTGGACTTAAGGAAAATCCTGTTGACCCCTGTGTGGAGGAGAGATTGGAGTGGGGAGAACCTTTGGGCAGAGAGACCAATGACTCTGGGAAGGCTGGAGTGATGAGGACCTGAACCAACGTGTTGTATGTGTGATTCAAAAGAAGTCGGATGCTAGAGATGTTGTAGAGGTGAAAAGGGCAATATTTGGCAATAGATTTTATATATGGGCTGAAAACTAGGATAACACTAAAGTTATAATCTAGACTGGAAGGAAACAGGGAAGTCTGGAAGAGAGGTGGGAAGAGCAAAGGACGATTATCTGGTTGAGAATGGAAGAAAAAGTTCCTAGTAATGACTTTAGGGACCCCTTGGTGACAGGCTCTCTACCTGCCCACAGTGGCTAATCCTTTGTCTAGGCAGAGGATAAATCTAGTATCTGGTAGTTCTTCAAAAAACAGCTGCTAACCGTTGGTTGAGTGACCTCCCCAGGCTCCTGCTGCTGCTCTCAGGACATTAACTACCACTCTGAAAGATGTGGGAAGTCAAAGGGCCAGGAGACAAATTAAGAAATCAGTCCTGTATGCCCAGATGAAAGGTATTACTCCTCTAAAGTATTTCTGTTCCCAAGAACAGCTATAAAGTTACAAATACCTGAGTGCTCCGTCACCACTGGCCTAAAAAAGATCTGATGCTGGGCCTGGAAATTACAGCCTCCATGGTCTTGATTGCAGGAAATTGTTTCCCACAGCTGCCAACTGCAACAGTAAGTTTCAGATTTACAACTGAGCAGCATTACAATTTAGGTGGAAGAGGGCTGCTATAGAAGACCTGGACCAAGAGAGTTATGAGAGAAATGGACACCAGGGAGAAAACTAGTGGGCATCAAGCCAATTGATTGGTCTAACACATCAGAGAATCTGCTTTCTCTGAGGTCTTGTCTAAACTATACCAAGCTTTGGGAAGTAGACATCCATTTGGATAATAGTGAATCATTTAAATGATAGTTGTGGGAAAACCAGATTCAGAGTTTCAGAGTATGTTAGGGTGGGAAGGAGCCTTCAAAAACATACTATCCAATTCACTCATATTGCAGATAAGGAAAGTGTGGCCCAGATATGGGAAATAATGAGATTACAGAGTGATGTAGTGACTGAAACGAGGAAGGAAGGAATGAAGGAAAGAAGGAAGGAAGGAAGGAAGGAAGGAAGGAAGGAAGGAAGGAAGGAAGGAAGGAAGGAAGGAAGGAAGAAATAATACACAAATATATACTAAACGTGGATATATGATAGTGCTTTAATACCTTAAAAACCTACTATGACTTTGGAAATACCCTGTGAGTGTGTGTGTGTGTGTGTGTGGGTCCCTTCAAATAGATGTTTTCTGCATGCTCTTGTTAGATTGACAGGGTTGGAGTGGGGGAGGAAGATAAGCATGACTTACAGGGATGTGCTGATAAATGCTTAACAACCATCTCTCTGAGAGAAAAACAAAACAAAAACAAACTATACTCATGTCATGTTCTTAAGTTATTAAACTTCATTATTAATATGTTCCTCCATTCCTTTCATCAAAACAGTAGTTCAAGTCTTGCTTTGTAGCATTTGCTGATTCCCTAGTTGTCAACGCACACACTGAGACAGTACAAGCAGGCTCCAGCACTCATTCAAGGAAGGGACTGTCTGACCTCTTTCTATCCCCAACACTTAGCAAAGTGACTGACTAGATGGATTACTGTAGCAGTATGAGAACTGTGTGTGGTGGGGAAATCTCATCAGCCCAGTGTTTAACATATTCAACAGGCCAGGAGAACATATTTGAAAAGCTAATGATGGTGTTTATGTTTATATTTTTGTTTTGTAGGCTGATTATCAGCATCTTTAATGATAGTTAAAGTTGTACACTATTTTTTTAAGTTAGTAAGAAGAAGACAGTGACAGAGTAATAGAGATAGAGATGGGTGGGGGAGAGAGAGAGAGAGAGAGAGAGAGAGAGAGAGAGAGAGAGAGAGAGAAAGAGAGAGAGAGAGAGAGAGAGAGAGAGAGAGAGAGAGAGAGAGAAAACTGAGGGTTTTCATTAACTGCTAGCTCACTATGAGCAAATAACAGCCTAGAATGCTAATCTAAAACTTCCTTAAGAATTATTGCACAGGGTTAGTGAGCTCATGACCCTTTCTATATACCTAGAATACTGTACTCAGTCTGGGGACCAAATCCTAGGAAAGTCACTAACTGATTAGAGAAAGTTCAGAGGATTATGAAGATACTCAAGAGCATTTCATGTAAGAATGGACTTAAGCAACTGCAGATATTTAACCTGGGGAAGAAAAGTGAATGAGGGGACATTATATGTCTCCAATTACTGGAAAAGCTATTATATAGAATGATTAGACATATTCTATTTGGCCACACAACTAGGAACAAGAGGTATAAGTTGCAATGAGGTCAAATTAGGCTTGATTTATCAATTAGGGACAAGGATTAGACTAGACTGAGGACTGACAGGTGGACATATTCCCTCTACCTATAAAAGAGTAGGGGCAATTAGGTGGCACCATAGTGCATAGACCAGGCATTGAATCGGGACATCTCCTCTTTCTGAGTTCAGATCCAGTCTCTGACATTTAGTAGCTGTGTAACCCTGGACAAATCACTTAACTCTGTTTGCCTCACTTGTAAAATGAGTCAGATGTGACTGAATGGAAATGGGAATGGTAAACCAATCCAATATCTTTGCTAAGAAAACCCAAAATGGGGTCACAAAATCAAACACAACTGAACAAAATGAATCACCTAAATACTAAGACATTAAGTGGCCTGTCCAGTGTCAGAGGGCCAATCTATGTCAGGGACAGGACTTGAATCTAGGGCCATCTTGACTTCAAGGCCAGCTTTCTGTCCACTATTATCTGTTGCCTCGAAATCAAAGCTCTCCAAAGGTGCAATTGATTACCTGGGAGAAGGAGGAGACCGCCCATAGGTGGTCTGCAAGCAAAGGCTAGAGAAGCATTTGTTGGGAATGTTGGAGAAGGGATGCCTGTCTAGGCATGGTAGCCTTGGAGCTGCTTTCTAACTCAGCTTCTGTGATTGATTCTTTTGCATTGTTTTGATGGGCAAATGGAAGGCCATCTTCTTCTTTTGCAAGGCACTGAAGCTCATCCATTAAAATAAAACACACAAAGACATAAATGCAAATTAGTTCTATTGATTGAATATATTGTACATTTATAGAATATGCATATATACAAATCAATTAACACAAATTAAATATTGATGTATGCATGGCATGGCAACAACTTGTAACAATGCCCTATCGAGTAAAATTAGTCTTAGATACTAAGAAAAAAAAAGGAAATAAAATCCACAACCACACCTAAGTCTTACCAAGTCTTTTGCTATGAAACTAGTCAATTCTCACAGGCCATATCAGATTGATTGTCCAGATTCTGTATCTCTAGGTATCAAGATTGCTTGAGGGAACCCTACAAGTCCAGCACACTCTGGATACTTTGGATCTGCCCTCTATCCTCAACAACAGAAGCTAGAAAGGATCTGCTGATATAGAGGGATATAGGAGGGTAAAATAAGAAAACAATAGAGTGGAAAACAGACAGACATGTGGATAGAAAATAAATAGAGATAGAGGCAGATGTGGATGGATGGATAGAGAGAGAGAGAGAGATAAAATGATAGATAGATAGATGGATTGATGGATGGATATGTAGATAGGTAGATAGATAAAGATGATGGATGGATGGATAGATAGATGGATAGATGAATATAAAGATAGATAGATAAAGATGATAGATGGATAGGTAGGTAGATAGATAGATGGATGGATAGGTAGATATATGGATGGATGGATAGGTAGATAGATAAAGATGATAGACAGGTAGATGGATGGATGGATGGATGATAGATAGATTGATAGATAGATAGATAGATAGATAGATAGATAGATAGATAGATAGATAGATAGATAGATAAAGATGATAGATAGGTAGATGGATGGATGGATAGGTAGATAGGTAGATAAAGATGATAGGTAGATGGATGGATGGATAGATAGATAGATAGATGTAGCTAGACTGACAGAGTATTAAGTATTTACTATGTGCCAGGCTAAGACAGGACATAGGCTCAAGTCCCTTCTATTCTGTAGCTAGCAGTGTGACATTAATTAAGTCCCATCACCTCAACTGAACTGAGCTTCCTCAGCTCTAAAATGAAGGCACCTTTCTATCTTTTAAGTCTTGTGCTCATTTTGTTGTAGCCTGTAGGGAAGTAGAAGTCACCCTAATGTGGACAGGGACAATCCTGTCAAATTAAAAGAGGGGCAAGTAGACAAGGACTCTTTAGCAAGTACTTACAGCTCATAATTGTTATTAATTCAATTTTGAAAAATCAGTTAGACTTGGACAACAAAGCTAAAATTTATGAATGTGTCATCAAGTTAACTAATAGTTAGCTAATGACCTTAGTATGAATCAGCAGTGGTGGCATCTTCTACCAGAAAACCTAATAGAATTTTAGAGATATTAATAGAGAAAAATGGTCATATTAATCAGTTATGCTAAACACTGGGGATACACACACACACACACACACAGGCAAAGGCATATCTGTGCCCTCAAGCTCACCTTCCAATGAAGGAGACAAAATGCAAGCAACTGTAAATACAAGATGTATACAGAGCAGATGAAAGGTTATCTCAGAGGGAAGTCACTGGGGCTGGAATGGGGTGGGACAGCACTGGAAAAGGCTTCCTTCAGAAAGTGGAGCTGGATTTGAGTCTTAAAGAAAATCAAGGTAGCCAGGCAATAGAGATGATGAGGGAGAACTTTCCAGATGCCAGGGACAACCATGGCACAGAGATGTCAGAAAGGAGGCCAGTGTGGTAGTATCATATAGTGTTTGGAGAGGAAAGGTAGGAAGGGTCAAGTTGTGAAGGTCTTTAATGGCCAGCAGGACATTTTGTATTTGGTCCTAGAGATAATAGGGAGTCACTGGTATTTATTGAGTAGGAGGCTGACATGTTCAGATGTCCACTTTGGGAAGATCACTGGCAGCTGAGTTGGAAAAGACCATTTGGTCTAACCTACACATAAACATAAATCTCCATTACAACATTTCTGACAAATGGTCTTCCTGTATTTGCTGAAAAAATTCCAATGAAGGGGAACTCACTACCTCCCAAAGCAGTCCATTCTACTTTGGAATAACTCTAATTCTTTGGAAGTGTTCCCTTACACAGAGCTGAAATCTCTCCTTCATCTCTACCCATTGCTCTTATTCTTCCAAACAAAATAAATATGATACTTCCTCCACGTGAGAGACTGTCAATACTTGACAGCTATCATCTCCCACTAAATCTTTTCTTCTCCAAGCTACTTTCAACCAGAGTTCCACTCTTTAACAGTGTTCATGTAGCAAAATCTTGACCTCAACCCTCTCGCCCATCCCCCTCCCACACAATACACATCCTGGTATTCCTTCTCTATAATTCTCCACTTTATCAACATCTTTACTAAATTGTAATGACAAAGTTAAAGCCAACATTCCAAGTGAATAGTTAGCAGGTCAGTGGGACTATTACTTCCCTCATCTGGATACTACATATTTCTTTTTTTTTTTTTTAAGCAATTGGGGTTAAGTAACTTGCTCAAGGTTACACGGCTAGTCATTATTTGTGTGTGGGTGCTCATTTTCTGAGACCGGATTTGATCTCAGGTCATCCCAACTCCGAGGCCGGAGCTCTTACTCACTGCGCCACCTAGCCGCCCCTTTAGGGCAATTGGGGTTAAGTAACTTGCCTAAGGTCACACGGCTAGGTTTTTGTTTGTGTGGGTTAAGTGTCTGAGGCCGGATCCGAACTCAGGTCCTTCTGACTCCAGGGCCGGCGCTCTACTCACTGCGCCACCTAGCCACCCCATACTACTACATATTTCTTAATACCACCTAATTTTATTTTAGCTTTTTTTTCTGCTCTTTCATGTTGTTGGTCCTCATGGAGCTTATAGTCTACAAAAACATCAGCCTTTTTTTTTTTTTTCAGAAGAGCTGCTATATGACTGTCTATCCCCCATCTTGTACTTGTAAAATTGATTGTTTTAAACCCAAATATAAGACTATGAATCTATCTCTATTAAATTTCATTATCCTAGAATCTCTGGGTTGGGAAAAAAACCTTAGATGTCAGATGACAGTTGGATTATTGGGTTCAGCAATGGAAATAATATTTTGGGAAAGGCACTGACAAGGTGGAGGTAAACAGGAACAGGAGGGAACCTAGAACTATGACATAGGAGGATTAGTTGAAGGCACCAAGGATGCTTAGCCTTAGAAGGAAGGGTTAGCAATGACATATAGTGTTACCAAAAACAAAACTCGAAATAGAAGGGCTATGCCATCAATAACAAGAAACTGGCTTCTGTGATCAAATGCCAGCCAAATTGGTCAAATGCCAGTTGATTGGCAAGACATTATTGCTATCTGATGGGCTATCACATGGAAGAGGAATTAGATTTGTTTTGTTTGACCCCAAACGGCAGAACCAGAAGCGTTTCTTAGAAACTCATCAGTCCTCTGGAATCATAGCGGCTCCATTGCATTGAACAGAGTATTTACATTTTACAATTGTTTGTCTTTGTGATGTCATTGTTACTCTATACATTGTTCTCTGGGTTCTGTCCATTTGATTCTGTATCAGTTCATACAAGTCTTATCGGTTTTCACCAACACTATCTAAGACAGAATTATCAGACAAATGGAAAATGAACCAAGAGTACCAGGAGCAATGAGGTAGAAAAAAATAATGGAATCTATTTAGATACACTGGGAAGACAGAGATATGAAATATAATAAGGTTCTGATCTGGAAAAATAGTGGAGTCAGCGGGCAGTTTGAGCTAATAGAGGTTATAAGTACAAATTTTATAGAAAGCTACAGGTGTAGCAAGAGGGGAAGCCTATTAGATGAGAAGAATAAAGTAAAGTGGGTGGGGAGCCTGAAAATAGGAATTAGCCACCCAGGAAAGACTGTTCAAGTTGATCAGAGAAAACAGATGATAAGGTTCATGAGAAAAAAAAACAGAAAATTAGAAGACTACCAAGTTAAAGGTCTGGTGGCAGCACAAAGAAACATTTTTATCTTTCTCCAAAGTGAATTTGAGGCTCTTCTAAAGAAGAATCCAGATCCTAAGGAGTGAGGTTAAAGGATTGTTCCAACACAGCTAGATTGAATACCTGTATGTGGTGAGCCAAAGAGGCCTGTCCCAGGACTCTGATAATTTCCCTGATATCAGTGGACCTGCATGTCAAAGATCTCTTTGAGATGCGACTTTTCACTAAGTCTGCTCCGGAGTTCTTTTGATATAGGTTGCATTTAAAAGGATGTTGTTGGAGTTCCTGAGATCAACAGGATTCTGTCCCAGGATATATCTGATTCCGCACTCTGGTATCTTTGAGCGGCCAGCTCTAAACATGATGTCTTTTGAGGATTGCGCTTCAGCTTTGAAGTTTGCTCTCAATTGTATCTGTTTATGACTGCGGCTGCATTAAGAAGTACCAGAGACCTAGATCTAAGGCTCTGCCCCAAACCTTTAGTTGTCCAAAACATTTGCAGGAAGTCAGTTCCTATGCAGATGTACTTGATGATGCGGCTTTGGCCATTAGGCTTTGAGGCCAGCTCTCAAGAGCATCCTTTGAGATGTAACTGACTGCATGTGATAGGAGATAACTGACTTTTCCTAAGACTTTCTGGCACCTAGGGATGAAAAGGCCTTACTGCCATGCTACTTCCAGGATACAACAGACTAAGATAATGATTTCTCTTCCTTTCTGTCCTTTGTCTCTTTGCTCTATAAAAACCTTTCCCTGAGTATCAATAAATGGAGTTCATCGTTCTTCCTTGAACTACCCACATGGCCTGGTCATTTCTTATTCACGTCTCTGGATCATGCTAAATGCTGGATACTGAGCAGCCCATGGCACCTGTAATTTACCCAACTGGGTACAGTTATACCAACACCATCCCAAGACTGCTATGGTATAGAAAAATACACGGTATAGAAAAAAAATATGTTTTACACTTTAACTGGGTGCTATACTGAAGAGATAGTAAGGGAAGAAAAACTCTTTAGAGGTAGAAAGAGCAAGGTCTATCACCTGTGGTAGAATGGAAAGAACACTGAGTTCAAATCTTACCCCTCACACTTGCTACCCAGGTGAATTTGGGCTACTCATTTAAACCTGTGCCTCAGTTTTCTCACCTGTAAAATGAAGAAGCTAACTTGATGACTAGTGAGTCCCCAGAAAGCTGTAGCTTTGTGATCCTGCAATACCCAAGGGACAAAATCCCTAAACCTTTATTGATGATGGCAAAAAGGAGAAACCTTCAGTCTGAGGATTCCCTGACTCTTTATCTCAAGGAATAATATTCTCCCATCTCTACCTACTAAACTCCTTCAGGTTCCAACTCAGGTGCTAACACTTCCAGGAAGTTTTCCTTGATCCCTTTTTCCACCTACATTTGGAAGGGAATAAAGGATGTCTCAGATTCATAATACTTTTTAAAAAATATCACACCAGTGATTTCATTGATTTAGGGCTCCTCCTGGTGGAACTACATCTACCAACATAGGTGGACACCCTCTTAGCTGATAATCTTCCAAGTTTTGCCTGGAAACCTGAGGACTCAAGTGATTAATTCACTGTCACAGAGGTACTATGTGACCAAGGTGGGACACAAAGTCATGCCATAATGATTCATTCATAATTATCTCTGCTCTTATAAGATGGTAGTGTCTGGGTATTACTCATTTTGGTATCCCAAAGTGCCTTTCTCATAGCTGACTGACTATAATCAGTGTTTTCTGGATTAAAATGAATTGGCTATTTTTTACAATAGAATGAAGGCTCCTTGACCATAGTATTGCTTTATTCTTTGTAAATGTGTCCCTAGCTCCTAGCACAATGTATGATGTGCTCATATAGGTGGCTTATTGATTGACTGATGTGGGCCACTCCACAACAGCTCCTTTATAGGCTCATACAGAGTTAAAGCTGGTGACTGTCCTGGGCAGACCACTTCTAGAGTATGGAGTTTCAGGTCTGGGCACCACACCAGAGGAAGGATATTGACAAGCTGAATGGACAGCATCAAGGTGAGGGCATTAGGGGTGGTAAGGAGATTGAGATAAGGGTCAACCTAAGGGAATGGCTCTTTTCTAAGAGAAGATTGTGCATGTGTGTGCATGTGTGTGTGTGTGTGTGTGTGTGTGTGTGTGTGTGTGTGTGTGTGTGTGTGTTGGGAGAAAGGCACATAATATTCTCAAATATTTGAGTCTGTCATGTGTAAATGGCATGAGATTTGATCTGCTTAGAACCAGAGGGCAGAACTAGGAACATTGGGTAGACATTGTAGGTTGGTACATTTTAACTTGATATAAAGTAATCTTCCCAGCAGTTAGAGGTAGTCAAATGTAGCAGGGGCTCCTTTGAGAGAGAGTGGCCTCTCTGTCACTGTAAGGTTCCAAGCAGATACTAGAAGATGATTTTTAAGAGGTAGTATAATTGGGATTCCTGCTTGAGATACAGGTTGAACTAGACATCCTCTGAAATCCATTCTATTTCTGAGATTCCGTGCTTTTGTGATTCAGCAAGATAGTCTTTAATAGGACCCCAGAATTTAGAGCAAGAAGAGACAGACCTTAGAGATGATTAAATCCACCCCTCTCATTTTACAGATGAGAAAACTGAAAATCAGAGTGGGGGAGAGACATTGTCTACTTCTATTATTTCCCAGAAACCAGACTAAGAGGATTTTTGGATGGATTCCATAAATTAATCTTTAGCGAGTCAAGTATTTATAAATAGAATTATCCAAGATGAGACTCATCAGTTCTTCATTTTCAGAGGTGGCCTCTATAACATATAGAAAAGCCAAAATAAGGGGGCAATTATTCTATTAATACATATCTTTTTTAGTAGTTGAGGAGAATCCCTCTACAAATATATATATATATATATATGTGCATGTAAAATTATTTTTATATGTTGTTTATACATTCACTTCATAACCTCCCCTCCCCCACCCAGAGAGGCAATCCTTATAATATGAATTTTTTTAAAAGAAGGGAAAAAAAGAGCTCAGCAAAACTATTCTGCACTTTAATTGGAGTATGTAGTATTCAGTTTTCCATAACCATAGTCCCTTGCTTCCAAAAAGGAAGGAAAAAAAGGTATTTTCAAAATCAGTCTTAGATATTAAAGGTATGCAGCGTCCGGTTTCTATTTTGCTGTCGCAGTCCTTTCTGTTCACATTGTTGTATTCATTGTGTATATTATTTTCCTTGTTCTGTTTACTTAACTTTGCATCAGTAAGATGCAGTAATATTCTGTTTCAGCTATTGACCACCACGTGTTTAGCCATTCTCCATTAGATTTGTATCTACTTTACAGGAAGATTTTTTTAATAGTGAGCTCTACTGGTAAAATTAAATGTTCATTATATATTGTGAACTTTCTTGAGAGAATTCCAGAAGCATATGAATGAGAAGAGGGGGAAGAAAAGGGGGAAGAATCGATTTTTAAAATTAACATCTTACTCCTTTGGGTTATGACTCAGATACTACCTTCTTTAAGAAGTGTCCTTTGCCCTTCCAAGATGCAAGTATTCACTTCCTTCTTAAATTTTCCTAAAGCACTCCATCTCAAATGTTTTTGCCCCTAGATACCCTGTTGTGTAAGAAACTTGTCTATTTATATACTGTACCCCCTAGAACAGTCCATTTAGAGACTTAGGGAAGGGAATCATAACTCATTCTCACAGGAAATTTACCTAGATGTAATTTACTGAGGAATGAATGAAGATGGGGGGGGGGGGGGTGAAAGCATGCATTAAGTACTTACTTTGTTTAAAGCGCTACTAAGAGTTAAGTGCTAGAGATATAAAAAGAAAAGAGGAAACAGTGCTAGCTCTCAAGGATCTCACATTCTATGCAAGGCAGCTAAGTGGCATATATACAAAGAGAGAGTGCTGGGCTTGAGCTCATAAAGAGCTGAATTCTATTTCTGCCTCAGACACCTACTAGCTGGGTGATGCTGGGCAAGGCACTTAACCATGCTTAGCCTCAGTTTCCCCATATGTTTACGTAAAATTAGGATAAAAATAGCACTTAACCTCAGGGTTGTTATGAAGCTAAAATTATATAAACATATGTATGTATATGTATATATACACATACATATGACAATAATATACAATAATGATGCAGAATAATAAGTAAAATAAATTGATAAATTTATGATAAACAAAATGACATAATAATTTATAACAACATACTTATGAAAATAAATAAAATCTCACTTGGACCTCACAACAACTCCTAGATGATAGGAAAATTTAAATTTTCATATGTGTATCTATTTTTGTTATATATATATTAAGAAGTTCTATGTATATATAAATATATAGTCTACATCTATAGCAAAGTGATATAAATACATGTGATGTTACATAATACATACATGTGTATGCATTATATCACATGTATTTATATAATATATATGTATATATTATATATATAACTTTTCTAGCCTTAAAACACTACTTATATATATACATATATATATATACACTTGCTATTTTTTCATTGATATTATAATTATTAATATTATTAGTGGAGAAAACACATATTGGAGGATTTAGCTGCAAGTCAGCTGGAAATTCTGCATGGTCCTAAGGGTAAATATTAATTCAGATAGTAATACATCTTCTTGAATATTATTTCTTTTTTAGTGAGATGAAAATATTTATTTTATTTTAAAATTTTGTTTAGCATTTTATTTCTCCCAGTTACATGTAAAAACAATTTTGACATTCTAATTTTAAAACTTCTCATTCCAAATTTTCTCCTTTCCTCCCTTCTCACAAGCAATTCCATATACATGTGTAGTCATAGAAAACTTTTCCAGATTAGTCATGTTGTGGAAGAAAACATAGATACCCCCCCCAAAAAAAAACCTCAAGAAAAATAAATTTTAAAAAAGGTATGCTTCATTATGTATTCAAACACCATCAGTTCTTTCACTGGGGATGAATAGTATTTTTCATCTAAGGTCCTTCAGAGTTCTCTTGAACTGAGAATAGCTTAGTCATTGAATATTATTTCTAGCAATAAAATGTTGTTTGTTTCTGATGATGAATTATTTGATAGTGTCAAGGACTTCAGCAGTGAGAATTTTTATGTTGTGGGGCTTACTTAGCTGTGACTTCTTAGCAGGCAAGGTCAATGACACTCGAGGAAGCAGTGACAGGTCATGACTTTACTTGGATTGCCTCCTGGGATGATGGCTTCAGTGTCTAGGCTAGAAGCCAGAGCTGGCTCCTGTGTTTACTTACATGTCAGTAGCATTGGCCAGCTGGTGTTGCTGACCATAAGAAAAGTTGCTCTGTTCTCCATAGGTATCATTTTAGAGCCTGGCTGGAAGCAGGGTGGGTAGTCTGGAGTACACTGCTATTCCCAAACTCTTGGGTTCAGGTTTTGGACTAGGGACTAAGATGAGATTCTGATCAAAGCGGCGACTTGACTGGCACATGCCAACTCCTATCTCTCCCTCAGGGTGCCTTACTTACTACCTCAGCTACTGTTGCTATAGGAGCAATGTGCCCTCCTGTCTTGAAGTCACTGTGGCTGTCCCTTTTGTCCTGATTGAAAACATTCCTTAGCTAGGAGCTCTCCAGTTTTGTGTCAGTTGCAAACTGAAAACTCCAGAATATTGAAATTCACACTGATTTTCACTCCAGAAAAGACAGAAGCTTTGCTTTTTTGCAAATAAATGTATGCCTCATGGTGTGAGGAGAAGGAGCGGAAGGGGCAGGGGACCCTTAACCTGGAGTCCTCAGATGGATAGATTTCAGGTCTGTGAACTTGAATGAGGGAAGTACATCTCTATTTTCACTAACCTCTAACTGAAATATAACATTTCCTTCTGGTTTTTAAAAATGTCATCCTGAAAAGGGATCCATAAGCCTCAGCAGACCACCAAAGGGGTCCAACACACACACGTAATCATCCAGAGTAAACAAACTACACACACCTTTTTTTAAATGTTTCACTTAAGAGTTAATCAGGGGGGGCGGAGCCAAGATGACTGAGTAGAAACAGCACTTCCAAGGTTCTCTGCCCCACACAACTTCCAAACAATGTGAAAGGGGACTCTGAACAACTTCTGGAGCCCCAGCACCCACAGAACTATACAGAGAAGCTAACCTCCCCCTGAGGAGAACCCAGCAGCCCTGAAGGAAGCAGCGGGCGCAGAGCTCTGAGAGCAGGCAGCGCAGAGTGCTGGGAACCAACAGAACAGCACTCTGGGAGCTGAGCCCAGGCCCGCATGAGCCCCGGTTTTAGCCCCAGGGTGGCTGGGCCAGCAGCCAGCTGGAGGGACCCCAGAACAGCAGCAGCTGTGGAGATTCCAGAATTATCAACACAGATATGCCTAGGACAAAGTGAGAAGTTAGTGCCCTATGGACTTTGGGACCAGTATTTGGAGAACACGTCTGCTTCCTCCCCCAGGGGCGAAAAGCTGCTGAAGAAACAGGGCACAGAAGCCATTTTGCAGCATCAGTGGTGGCTCTAGCTCCTGGTCTGTGAACTGTAGGGAGATTCAGCAATCAGTCTGAGGGTTAATCGCTCTTGCTTTAAACTGCCTGGATCTGGTTTGTGGTCTGGGGGGGAAGTTCGGGGTGGGTATCCAATTTGCCAGAGCGGGTGGAGTCTTTACAGAGGCCACCCAACCTGTGGAAGTTGTGAAGACCCCACATTTGGACGGAAGCTCTCCTGTCTGGTGGCAGAGTCCTACTGTGGCAACAAGCCCCCAAATCAAGTAATTAAGTGGCAACATGCCTAGGCAAAAGAAACAAAATATACAGAAAAATTCAACATTGGACTCCTATTTTAGGGGCAAAGAGGATCAAAGCATGGAGGAGGACTGTGAGATCAGAACTCCTGCACCAAAAGCCCCAAATGAAGCTGGTTACAGGCTATAGAGGACCTTAAGGAGCAGATAAGAGAAGTGAGGGAAAAATTGGGAAGAGAAATGATAAAGATGCAAGAAAAGTATGAAATGACAGTCAACAGCCTGACTAAGGAAAATAACACCTTAAAAAATAGACTAACATAAATGGCAAAAGAGGCTCAGAAAGGCAATGAGGAGAAGAATGCCTTAAAAAGGCAAATTTGCCAGATGGAAAAAGAATCTCAAAAGCTCACTGAGGAGATTCATTCCTTCAGAGTTAGACTGGAGCAAATGGAAGCTAGTGACTTTATGAGAAATCAAGATGCTGTTAGATCCAAACAAATGAAAGAATAGAAGGCAATGTGAAATATCTCATGGGAAAAACCACTGACCTGGAAAATAGATCCAGGAGAGATAATTTTAAAATTATTGGACTACCTGAAAGCCATGATCAAAGAAAGAACCTAGAAATCATCCTTAAAGAAATTCTCGGGGCGGCTAGGTGGCACAGTGAGTAGAGCATTGGCCCTGGAGTCAAAAGGACCTGAGTTCGGATCCGGCCTCAGACACTTCATGCGCACACAAACAAAAACCTAGCCGTGTGACCTTGGGCAAGTTACTTAACCCCAATTGCCCTCTAAAAAGCAAAAAAAACAAACAAAAAAACCAAACAAACAAACAAAAAAAGAAATTCTCAAGGAAAATTGCCCTGATGTTTTAGACCCAGAGGGGGAAATAGAGGTTGAAAGAATTCACCGATCACCTCCTAAAAAAGATCCCAAAAAGAAAACTCCTAGGAATATTATAGCCAGGTTCCAGAACTCCCAGATCAAGGAGAAAATACTACAAGCAGCCAGGAAGAAACAACTTCAATATTGTGGAAACACAATCAGAATAGCACAGGACCTGGCAGCTTCTACACTGAGGGATCAAAGGGCATGGAATATGATATTCCAGAGGGCAAAAGAGCTGGGATTGAAGCCAAGGGTCACCTACCCAGCAAAACTGAGTATCTTGTTTCAGGGGAAAATATGGTCATTCAGTGGAATAGAGGACTTTCAAGCATTCTTGAGGAAAAAACCAGAGTTGAATAGAAAATTTGACATTCAGACACAAGAAGCAAGAGATGCTTGAGAAGGTAATCAAGGAAAAGAAATCAAAAGGAACTTATCAAAGTGGAACTATTTACATTCCTACATGGAAAAACAATAACTGTGTCTGATGAAACCTTTCTCATTATGAAAATAATTGAAGAAGGGTATATGGGCATATGTTTACAGGTATACATGGATAGAGGGCACAGGTTGAATTTGATGGGAAGGGATGATACTTAAGGGGTGAAGTTTAGAGGTGAGAGAGGAAAGTGGAAAGAAGAGATGGGGAGAGACAGGGTAGGGCAAACTATCTCATGTAGAAGAGGCAAGGGGAAGTAGTTGCAGGGGAGGGGAAGAACAGGAAGGCAAAAAGGCAAAAGCATATTCTCACTGAAGCTGGCTCAAGGAGAGAATCACATACATACTAAATGGGATATCTCACCCTGCAGGAGAGTAGGGGAAAGGGGGATGAGGGGGGGGGTGATGAAGGGGAGGTCATTCTAGGGAGAGGGGAGGTTGGAAGTACCCACTATCAAAGAGGGACAGGATCAAAGTAGGGAACGGACCAGTTGAGAGGTGAGATGGGTGGGAGGGAAATATAAGCAGTCTTTTACAATATATATACTATGGTAATGTTTTGCATAGCTATACATGTACAACACATACTGAATTGCTTATCTTCTCAGAGGGAGTGGGTGACAAGGGAGGAAGGGAATGGATCTGAAAATCGAACTTTCAAAATTAAATGTTTCATAACATGTCCAGGCATTGGGGCTCAGAGATTCACCTTGCCCTAATGGCAAAGTCGAAGGGGGTATGGGAGAAGATATGGGA
>WOXC01000855.1:370000-474855 GCA_011680675.1 Gymnobelideus leadbeateri | reverse complement strand
GGTAAAATAAAAATTCCTACATCTAAAGCCTCCAAGAAAAATATGAATTGGTCTCAGGTGATAGAAGAGCTCAAAAAGGATTTTTAAAATCAAGTAAGAGAGGTAGAAGAAAACTTGGGAAGAAAAATGAAAGTGATGCAAGAAAATCACGAGAAAAGAATCAATAGTTTAGTAAAAAAAAAAAAAGGCACAAAAAATACTGAAGAAAATAAGATCTTAAAAAAACAGAATAGGTCAAATGGTAAAAGAGCCACAAAAATCCAACGAAGAGAAGAATGCCTTGAAAAGTAGAATTGACCAAATGGAAAAAAAGGCACAAAAATTTACTGAATAAAAGAGTCCATTAAAAATTAGAATTGGCCAAATGGAAAAGGAGATACAAAAGCTCACTGAAGAAAATAATTCTTTAAAAATTAAAATTTAGCAAATGAAAGCTAATTACTCTATAAGACGTGAAGAAACAATAAAAAAATCCAAAGAATGAAAAAATACATCTCTCCAGTCAGATTGGCTAAGATGTCAAAACAGGAAAATGACAAATGCTGGAGAGGATGTGGACAAATTGGAACATTAATGTGTTGCTGGTGGAGTTGTGAACTTATCCAACATCCTGGAGAGCAATCTGGAATTATGCCCAAAGGGCTATAAATAATTTCATACCCTTTGATCCAGCAATACCATTTCTAAGGCTATATCCCAAAGAGATCATAGAAGTGGGAGGAAGACTCATATTACAAAAATATTTACAGCAGCTTTTTTCATGGATGCAAAGAATTGGAAATTAAAGGGGTGCCCATCAAGTGGGGAATGGCTAAACAAGTTGTGGTATATGCATGTAATGAAATACTATTGTGCTATAAAAAACAAGGAGGAGATGGTTTTCATATTTACCTGGAGAGGCTTATATAAACTGATGCTGAGTGAGAAGAGTAGAACCAGGAGAAATTTGTATGCAATCACAGACAGAACATATGTGTGATGACCAACTATGACAGACTGGACTCTTCTCAGCAATGCAGTGATATAAGTCAATCTTGAAAGGCTCATGAAGAAGAGAGATGTGACATCCAAATAAATAACTAGAAAGAACTGAGCTTGAATCCTGATGGAAGCAAACTGATTGATCTTTTTCTTTTCATTTTTGGTTTTGTTTCTTCTTTACCATTTTTCATCCCATCTAGTACAATACACCTTTGTAACTTGACTAATGTCTAATATGAAAGTATTTGCAGATCCTATACTGGACTATATGCTGTTGTGGGGGATGGGGGGAGGGAGGGAAAGGAAATTTGAAACTCAAGGAACTATGGAATTGAATCATGTAAACTAAAAATAAAAGAATGAAAAATAGAAGACGATGTGAAGGATCTTATTAGGAAAAACAACTGACATATAAAAGAGATCCAGGAGAGATAATTAAAAAATTATTAGACTGCCTGAAAGCCATGATCAAAAAAAAAAGATGTTAGACAAATCTTTCAAGAAATTATCGAGGTGGGGGGGCGGAGTCAAGATGGTGGAGTAGATACAGGACTTCCGCACAGCTCTGGCTCCCACCTTCCCCAATTTATGGAAAGGGGGACTCTGAACAAACTTTGGAGCTACAAAACCCACAAAATGACACAGAGAAGCTAACCTTCCACTGGGAACAGCCCAGCAGTCCGGTAGGAAGTGGCCAGCAAAGCACTCTGGGAGCTGACCCATGTGAGCCAGAGGTTTTAGCCTCAAGGAGGGCCTGACCAACCATGGGCTGAAGGGACTCCAGAACACCAGCAGCTGTGGCTGTTTCCAGAATTATCAACACATAGATACTAAGGACAAAGTGAGAGGTCAGTGCAGTATGGACTTTGGGACCCCCTAGTTGGGAGTGCATCGACCCCTTCCCCCTGGGGTGAGAAGCTGCTGAGGAGCTTCAGCACAGCCACAGCCACAAGGCAGCTTCAGCTCTTGGCCTGCAGACTGTAGGGGGGAACAAATGACCAGTCTGAGGGGTAATCCCTCTTGCTTTAACCTGCTTGGATCTGGATTGTTGTCTAGGGTGAAGGTCCTGGGGTGTGTAACCAACTTGCCAGAGCATGTGGAGGCTTCAGAGAGGGCACCCTCCAGCAGCTGAGAAAACCCCAGCATTTGGGTTGGAAGCTCCCCTGTCTGGTGGCAGAGTCCTACTGTGGCAAAAAGCCCAAAAGTCAAGTGATTGAGTGGCAACATGGCCAGGGAAAGGAAGCAAAACAAACAGAAGAATCCAACATTAGACTCCTATTTGGGGGACAAAAAGGATCAAAGTATGGAACAGGAGGAAGACAGTGAAGTCAGAACTCCTGCACCAAAAGCTTCAAAATAAAATACAAGTTGGTTACAGGCAATAGAGACCCTTAAGAAGCAGATAAGAGAAGTGGAGGAAAAATTGGGAAGAGAAACGAGAACGATGCAAGAAAATTATGAAATGAGAGTCAACAGCCTGACAGAGGAAAATAACACCTTAAATAATAGACTAACTCAAATGGCAAAGGAGGTCCAAAAGGGCAATGAGGAGAAGAATGCCTTAAAAAGCCGACTTTGCCAGATGGAAAAAGAATCTCAAAAGCTCACTGAGGAGATTCATTCCTTCAGAGTTAGACTGGAGCAAATGGAAGCTAATGACTTTATGAGAAATCAAGATGCTGTTAAACAGATTCAAACAAATGAAAGAATGGAAAGCAATGTGAAATATCTCATGGGAAAAACCACTGACCTGGAAAATAGATCCAAGAGAGATCATTTAAAAATTATTGGACTACCTGAAAGCCATGATCAAAGAAAGAACCAGAAATCATCCTTCAAGAAATTCTCAAGGAAAACTGCCCTAATGTTTTAGGGCAAAATAGAGGTTGAAAGAGTCCACCAATCTCCTCCTGAAAAAGATCCCAGGAAGAAAACTCCTAGGAATATTATAACCAGGTTCCAGAATCTCCAGATCAAGGAGAAAATATTACAAGCAGCCAGGAAGAAACAACTGCAGTATTGTGGAAACACAATCAGGATAGTGCAGGATCTGGCAGCTTCTACACTGAGGGATCGAAGGGCCTGGAATACGATATTCCAGAGATCAAAGGAGCTGGGATTAAAACCAAGAATCACTTACCCAGCAAAACTGAGTATCATGTTACAGGGGAAAATATGGTCATTCAGTGGAATAGAGGACTTTCAAGTATTCTTGAAGAAAAAAAAACAGAGTTGAATAGAAAATTTGACATTCAGATACAAGAAGCAAGAGAAGCATGAGAAGGTAAACATTCCTACGTGGAAAAATAACAATTGTAACTGATGAAACTTTTCTCAGAATGAAAATAGTTGAAGGTATAGAAGGCGTATGAATACATATGTGAATGTGTGTATATATGTTGACAAGTATACAAGATAGAGGGCGCAGGACCAATTAAATAGGAAGGGATGATATTTAAAAGGTGAAATTAAGAGGTGAGACAGGAATTTAATGAGAGGAGATGAGAAGAGACAAAATGGGGTAAACTATCTCATATAAAAGAGGCAAGGGGAAATGGTTACAATGGAGGGGAAGAACAGGAAGGCAAAAGGGAATGGGTCAACCTTATTTGCATTGAACTTGGCTCAGAGAGGGAATGACATACACACTAAATAGGGTATCTCACTCTACAGGAGAGTAGGGGGGAAGGGAAAGAGGGGGGGATGATGGAAGGGAGGGCAGGCTTGGGGGAGGGAAGTTGGAAGCACCAACTTTTGAAAAGGGACAGGACCAAAGTAGGAACAAGTGGGAGGTGGGATAGGAGGGAGGGAAATATAATCAGTCTTTTATAATATATCTACTATGGTAATGTTTTGCTTTAGCTACACATGTACAACCTATATTGAATTGCTTATCTTCCCATAAGGGTGGGTGACAAGGGAGGAAGGGAATGAATCTGTAATTCAAAGTTTTAAAACCAAATGTTTATATATATACATACATATATATATATATATATATATATATATATATATATATAATTCATACTATTTTACATATAATTGGGAAATAAGATATACAGGCACTGAGGCATGGAGATCCACCATGCCCTACTGGAAAAGTCAAAGGGCATATGGGGGAAGATATGGGAGAGAGCAGATTGGAGGAGGGGATATCCTGTGGGACTGATATTTTGGGAATGTGGGTAGGGGAAAAACAGGGAGAAAATTTGTAACTCAAAATCTGGCGGAAGTGAATGATGTAAACCAGTAGTTAATAAAGCATTTGAAAAAGAAAGAAATTATCGAGGAAAACTTCCCTGATATTCTAGAACCAGAGAGTAAAATAGAAACTAAACGAATCTGCCAATTACCTCCTGAAAGAGATCCCAAAATGAAAAGCCCCAGGATAATTCCAGAGCTCCTATGTTGAGGAGAAAATATCACAAGTAACCAGAAAAAAACAATTTAAGTATTGTGGAGCCACAGTCAGGATAACACAAGATTTAGCAGCTTCTGCATTAAAGGGTTGAAGGGCTTGGAATATGGTATTGTGGAAGGCAAAGGAGCCAGGATTACAATAAGAATCACCTACCCAGAAAAACTGAGTATAATCCTTCAGGGAGAAAAATGGATATTTAATAAAATAGAGGACTTTCAAGTATTCCTGATGAAAAGACCAGTGCTGAACAGAAAATTTGACTTCCAATACAAGACTCAAGATAAGCATAAAAAAGTAAACAGGAAAGGGAGATGATAAGGGACTTAATAATGTTAAACTACTTACATTCCTACACTGGAAGATGATACTTGTACCTCAGAAGAAAATTCTCGTTATTAGAGTAGTTAGAAAAGTATACATAGACAGAAGTCACAGGTGTGAGTTGAGTGATGGGATGATATCTTTAAAAATAAAATTAAGGGGTGAGAAAGGGAAAGAGATAGGTAGAATGGGGTAAATTATCTCACATAGAAGGGCCAAGAAAGAGCTATTACAGTGAAGGGGAAGACGGGGAAGGTGGCAGAGAACACTTGAACCTTATTCTCATCAGAATTGACTAAAAGAGGGAATAACATACACACTCAATTTGATATAGAAATCTATCTTATACAACAAGAAAGTAGTAGGGAAAGAGAAAATGGAAAAGCGAGGTGCTCATAGAAGGGAGGGTGGGTTGGGAGAGATAATAGTAAGAAGCAAAACACTTTTGAGGAGGGACAGGGTGAAAGAAGAGAGAGAATAGAATACATGGGGGGAACTAGAATGGAGGGAAATAAGTTAGCAATCATAACTGTGAAAAAAAAATTCGAAGCAAGTTTCTCTGATAAAGGTCTTAGCTCTCAAATATATAGAGAAATTAGTCAAATTTATAAAAATAAGAGCCATTCCCCAACTGACAAATGATCAAAAATATGAAGTTGTTTTTCAAATGAAATAATCAAAGCTATTTATAACCATATGAAAACATGCTCTAAATCACCATTGGTTGGAGAAATGCAAATTAAAGCAATACTGATACTACCTCACACGTATTAGATTGGCTAATAGGACAGAAAAAGAGAATGATAAGTTTTGGAGGAGATGTGGGGAAACTGAGACACTAATGTACTGTTGGTGGAGTTGTGAACTGATTCAACCATTATGTAGAACAATTTGTAACTATGCCCAAATATTTATAGCAGCTCTTTTTTTTGGTGGCAAAGAACTGGAAATTGAGGGAATGCCCATCAATTGAGGAATGGCTAAACAATGTTATATTATTGTGATATAAGAAATAATGAGCTAGGTACTCTCAGAAAAAAAGTGGAGAGACTTACATGAGCTGACATAAAGTGAAATGAGTAGAACCAGAACATTGTACATAGTAACAGCAATATAGTAAGATGATCAACTGTAGATAACTTAGCTGTTCTCAGCAATACAATGATCTAAGGCAACTCTGAAGGACTTATGAAAAATGCTATCCATCCTCAGAGAAAGAACTAATGGGGTTTGAATACAGATTGAAGCAAACTTTTAGACTTCTTTATTTTTCTTGGGTTTTTATCTATGTTTTCTTTTACAACATGACTAATATGCATGATTACACATGTATAACCTATATAAAATTGCTTGTATTCTCAATGAGGTGGGTGAGGAGGGAGGGAGAGAATTTGTAACTCAATTTTTAAAACGAATGTTGAAAATTGCTTTTATGTGTAATTGGGAAAAAATAAAATATATTTAAAAAAGAATAAACAAAGCTGCCTTCCCTGTCCCCTCTCATGAAGGGACTTAAATCAATCCTGACAGGGTTTGTAGCTAGAAGGAAAGAGAATACTAAATATAGAGACATTTTTTAAAAGATATTCACTGCTTTATGTTTTGATGATGCTTTAAGTATCAGCTTTCTGAGAGAACATAACTGTAGTTATTAGTTAAGTTACTGAATCATGTTTTAAAATGTCCTATCAGTGTTTGCAGAGAATTTTTTTCCATCTACTAGAATTTTTGTGTGTAGGAAACAAATACCTCTCCCATTCCTAATTCATAATGTACATTGAATACCTTTTTAATATAGCTTTGGGGAGACCTTGATATGAGCCCAAATTCTTATATTAAATAATTTGTCTCTGGGGCACTGGGGTGATGGAGTTTAATGATGCTAAAGAGTGTGAAAACAACATAAATAATATGGAAATACGTTTTGCATGACTGCATGTGTATAACCTATATCAAATTGCTTACCATCTCAGAGAGACGAGAGGCGAGGGAGGAAGGAGAGAATTTGGAGCTTACGCTTTTAAAAAATTAATGTTAAAGTTGTTTTTACATGCAATTGGAAAAATAAAATATTATTTTTTAAAAATTTAAGGAGTGTGAAAAAAGGGGACTTAGTCCCTTTCTTATTGGAGGCCAGGCTCTCTCAGGACTGAATCCATTCTGGCCCAAATGCCAGGGTACAGAGTGGAGAGGGATGCCTTTATGGAGGAGTGGGTATAGGATCCTATTCCCAGTAGTTTTTTATTGTCACAGGGAAAGGGCAATGAGGAACTAAACCTTAACAGAGAGAGGTGGGGCAGCGAGTTTGGAAAAGAAGGCATATTGTGAAGATATATTGTGATGGGAGAACCAGTAGGACTTACTTAGGGGATGAGTAGATGTGGAAGGAGAGGGAGGGAGGAAAGGAGGGTGAATAAGGGTAAAATGATGAAAAAAGTAAGAGGTATGGAATCACAATACCTGTGTCAGAAACCCAGGCTCCACCATTCCTACCTATGGATAGGGGGCAGATCACTTGGCCTTTTGAGGCCTGAGTTTCTTGAGTGACAAGGATGTTAATTCTAAGAAATTTGGAATTGCACAAGAAAAGTGACTAAACTGTTTATGAACTTTGTCTCATTAATCCCATTCCTGAGCATGAGTTCTCAGGGAGGCTAAAGAGAGACAACAGTCTAATAGGTACAAAAATATTCACAGCAACCCATTTTATAGTAGTAAAAAACTGGAAACAAGGTGTGTGTCCATTGATTGGGAAATGGCAAACAAATTGTAGTGCATGAATGAATGAATGGATGGATGGATGGATGGATGGATAGGCATTGAATTTAATGGAATCTTATAGTGTGGTAATGTAGTAAGTGATAAATATTGGAAATTCCCCCTCCTCATATCCATTTCATAACCTCCCTAGTATCCTTCAAGTTCCAGCTATCAGATGAAGACTTTTTTTTAAACAAACCTACATTTAATGAGAGCCTAGCACATGGCATACAACTAGCAAGGCATGAGCGAATTAGCTTTATTACACTGCCCAAAGGGAAGAAAAAATACATTTAAATTTTTCAGATTCAGACTGCATCAGAAAGAAAGATATGTCTTTCTTCTTTTAAAATTTATTTATTTATTTTTAGTCTTCAACATTTATTTCCATAAGATTTTCAGTTCCAAATTTTCTTCCCATCTCTGCCTCTCCCCACCCCAAGATGGAGTGTGACTTTCTGTAGGTTCTACATACACTTTAATATTGAACCTATTTTCACATTAGTCATATTGTAAAGAAGAATTAGAACCAATGGGAGAAACCATGAGAAAGAAGAAACAAAAATGAAGAAGAAAGAGAACAAACAATATGCTTCAATCTGCAGTCAGACTCCATAGTTCTTTTTTCTGTATGTGGATAGTATTTTCCATTATGAGTCTTTTGAAACTGTCACCTAGTGGCCCCCCTCCTGTTCATTTCTTATAGCACAATAGTATTCCATTACATTCATATACCACAACTTGTTCAGCAATTCCCCAACTGATGGGCATCCCCTCAATTTCCAATTCTTTGACACCACACAAAGAGTTGCTATAAATATTTTTGTACATGTGGGTCCTTTTCCCGTTTTTATGATCTCTTTGGGATACAGCCCTAGAAGCCGTATTGCTGGGTCAAAGGGGATGAACATTTTTATAGCCCTTTGGGTATACAGATAAAGACTTTTGACAGTAAGAAGCAGCTGAGAATGGGATCCTGCACCTATTCTCTTCTCCATTAAGAAGTCTCTCTCAACTCTGTACTCAGACACGTGGTCCAGATTGGATTTTGTCCTGAGGGAGCCTGGTCTCCAATAATGTAGATACCCACCTCTTAATAGAGAGGTAAAGGATTAAGAGTGCAGTTTAAGACACCCTTCTTGACATGGACAATGCAGGAATTTGTTTTGCTTGATTGTATATATTTGTAATGGAGGATTTAGGATTTAGTGGAGCAATGGATAGAGCATGTAGGATCTGAACTCATTTTCCTGAGTTCAAATCCAGTCTCGGATACTTATTAGCTATGTGACCCTGGGCAAGTCACTTAACCCAGTTTGCCTCAGTTTCTTCATCTGTAAAATGAGCTGAAGAAGGAAATGTCCAATCATCCCAGCATCTTTGCCAAGAAAATCCCAAATGGGGTCACAAAGAGTTGGACTCAACTGAACAACAATGGAGGATTTTGTTTTTCTTACTTTCTCAATGGGAGTAGAGAGAAGGAAGAGGAGGTGGGAGGGAGAGAAGGTGCATCTTCATTTGGAAAAAAAATAATTGAATTTAAACATTAAGACAAATGAATAATGAAAGAAGTAGAAATGAAAGAATAATATTCATAATGACAATAATAATGTGAAATGAAAAGAATGCTAAAGAGAAGACAAAAGGTGTAAAAACCAGTGTAGATCCCAGCCCCTTGGCCCTTTGATAGGCTTAAATGACTCTGAGAACCTTCCTTGATTTGAGAATATACTTTGCCCCCCATAGGCTGAATGTGCTCACCTGGAGTCTGTGGCCGGAGGCTTGTTTTTCAGGAATGCCCACACCTTGTTACTTTGTAATTGGACAGTGGGTCAAGAGGGTTGTGATGGTCTCTGACCGAGGAGAAGGCTATATATGCCCTGATGTGAGGTTTTGCTCTGGGGCTCACTTTAGGAAGAGTTGTATGATGTGGCCAGATGAGACTCGGGCCACAGTTGAGCCCCCCAGCTTTGAAAACCCAGATGTTGGTGCTTCCCTCTCTGGCAAGTAACTAGGTACAGATGTAATGATCAGACAGTTGGAGGCCTATCTGCTGATCTGTCTCTCTGTCTGCTTGTAACTTCTGTTTGTATTCTCTGATGTTTGATTGATTAAAGTAAGATTGTTAACCCATTTTGAGTTGCTTTCCTTTAAAAAAGCAGATCTAAGAACCTGTGTTGGCAGCCACCCTGGGGATGCTGGGGTGCTTGCTACTACACCAATACATTTCAACTTACTTCTCTTTTAACATTATTACTTATATATATAGTGCGTGAGGTGTAATAATAGCACTAAAACTAATTATAATTAGAAAAGAGAAGACCTCAAAAGGTCCCTTTTGATCTAAATTCCTATGAGTCTGAGTGATAGAGAGATATGATACCATTTATAAAAGCAGTGATGTGGGGAGGAATATGTGTAAGAAAGGATAGGGAGATAAACCATGAGAGATAGGTAGGTTTGAAGGATGTGGGGGTGGGCAAGTAAAGCTGGTGAGTTCTGTTTTAGATATTGATTCCCCCAAAATGTTTAGGACTGTGTTGGACCCATAATAGGGTTTCAACAAATACATATTGGTTACCTGGAACTGAAAAGAGGCTTTCACAGAGTGATAACATCTCGCCTCCTCTCCTCTTTCTCCCCTCCAAGAGTGATGCTGTTCCTGGGATTGCTGTGACTTGAGTTTCAAAGAATGGGCTGGGGGGTAGGGAGGAAGGGGAAAGACATCATCTGAGGAGGATCACCTGCATCAGGATGACATGACTCTGACCTTGGCCTTTACAGAACACTTGGTGGACAGAGGCAGCCCCCTCCCTTCCTGATTGGATTTAATTAGAAGAGTTAATTAGAGAAATGGAGAGAGAAACAGATTCAGGCATGTGTGTATCTATGTGTCAGCAATGGGTAATTTTAAGAACTAAGCAGTTAGTTGTCTTTGGAGGAGAATGGAACAAACAGCAGAGCCCAGCAGGAGGAAGAGCTGGTGTCAGCAAGAAGACTCACAGCCTTCTTTGTACTATGGTATACAACCCACCCCACACCCCACCCCCATCCAATCCACCAATCAGCATTTATTAAGTACCTACATTCCAGGCACTGTGTTGGAAGGAAGGAAGGGAGGGAAGGAGGGAGGAAGGGAGAAAGAAAGGAAGGGAGGGAGGGAGGGTGGAAGGGAGAGAGGGAGAAAGGGAAGGAGGGAGGGAGGAAGGAAGGGAGGAAGGGAAAAAGAAAGAAGGAGGAAAGAGGAAGTGAGGGGAGAGGAGGGAAGGGAAAGGAAGAAAGATCCTTGCCCTCAATGATTTTATATTTTATTAGAGGAAACAAAATTCCCCAACGGAACACAGTGACACAAGAGAAGGAGTATTACTAGAGTCAGAAGACCTAGATTGAAATTCCACTTCTGATGCTTACTAGCTGTGTGACCCTGGGCAAGTCACTTAACCCTGTTGGCCTCAATGCCTTTATCTGTAAAATGAGCTGGAGAAAGAAATGACAAATGAGTCCAATATCTATGCCAAGAAAACCCCAAATGGTGTCACAAAGAGTTGAACAACAACAACCTCTGAATCCAAAACCACCATTCCAAGGCCCATAGTTTTCAGTGCACTTAGGGGGAGAAATTATGAAAAGGCATGCATAGACTGGATGAAAAAGCATGAATGTACTAAGTTAGTCAAATGTCAACACCAATGACATAATGAATCCACTGAAATATTTAGCTCCAGTCTGGATATTTCCACAGCCTTCCCTGTTCATCCAAGCCCACAACTCCTGTTCCTGACAATTAGTAAGTTCTCCATACTATCTAACCTCAGTCCTTCCTCCTGAAACTTCAGGCCAGTTCTTCTTATCCTGATCTAGTGGAAATGGAGAAAATAGGCTGAATCTCATTCAGCACAGCAGCCAAGGTTCCAGGAGAGTCCCCAGGCTCTCCCCAACACCAGAAACTCTTCCATCTCCTAGGGCCAATCCCTGTCTCGCTAAAGAGATCCCTCCCACACCTGCCTCCAAGCATCTCTTTCACCTCCCTCTGGGTCCAGCTCTCCTCTGCCCTCCTTCCCCCTCTCAGAATAAGAAGACAGGTTATTAGTACAAATTTGATCAAAATGACACATGGATTAGCATGTACGTTGCAAAGTCTAATTCTGTTTACTGTTCTAGGGGAGCAGGCAATTATTACAGGAGCTGGGACAGAGTGTTTTTAATAACATTTCTTGTTAAGATTTAATTACAGGAAATTGTATTTTCTTAATCACTGAAAACTCAACTGGCTAGGAAAAGAATTGGGATAATTTCGTTTGCAGTTTATTAAATCCTTAGGATATGCTTTCTCTTACATTTGCTTTTATTATGAGCAAATGCTAAGTGCTGTTTAACCCTTATGGTAGCCATCTCTAAGAAGGGAAGCTTGAGGGGGCTCTGGCTTTCCCCACCCACATCTAGACTTCTTGTCTCTGTTTATCAGATAGCTCCATCAGGTCAGGCTGTGCTAGGAAGACAGGTGGGGACTTGGCTTCCTGTCATGAGAGGATTTCATGGACTTCCTCCTCCACTTGAGATTTGTGTGAGGAGTCATCCTCAGGACAGGGACACCTCTAATAGACAGAGCCCCCACTTATCATACTGTTTTTGTTGTTGAGATGCTTCAGTTGTGTCTGATTCTCTGAGACCCCATTTGAGAAGTTTTTGGCAAAGATACTGGAGTGGTTTTCCATTTCCTTCTCTAGTTCATTTAACAGATGGAGAAACTGAGGCAAACAGGGTGAAGTTATTTGCCCAGGGTCACACAGCTAGTAAGTGTCTCAGGCTGGATTTGAACTCAGGAAGAGGAATCTTTCTGCGTATCCTGAGTATCCCCTTCCCTCTGCACCAATCCCTCCTCATTCCAAAAGAGCAGGAAGAAAGGAAACCCCCACTCCTATGGGGGTATACAATGGCAGTATACCCTTCCTCTACACAGAAGAGGTGGTTCCTGACCTACCAGGACTAGGGGGAAAGGGAAAAGGGAACAAATATTTATTAAGCACCTACTTCTTGCCAAATATTGTGCTAAGTGTTTTACAAATGGCATCTCATTTGATTCCCACAACACTAAGAGGGAGGTGCATTATTATCCCTATTTTACAGTTGAAGAAACTGAGGCAGACAGACTTATCCAGAGTCACACAACTAGGGGGAGTTCATTTATTCACTTAAATATTTTTCTCTAATCTAGTCCTACTTTCTCCTACCAGACTCACTTCAGGCAATCTCTTGTGCCTGTAACGCACCTAGTTCCACATCTCTACTGACTGAAATCTTTCTGATGCTTCAGGAACCCATTCAGGTATTGCCTCCTCCATGAAGCCTTCTCTGATTCTTCCCCCCTTCCCTCAGCTGAAAGTGTATCTTTCTTCTCTGATTTTTTCATTTTCCTTTTATCCCACTAATATCATAGTTATTTATATAATTTTGTATCCTTCCCTATTGAAGTAAGCTCCTTGAGGGAAGGGACCATAATGTTTTTTATCTTTCTATCTCCAGTGCCTGCTGCAGGTTACTAATTACACATATTCCATATGGTAAGTGTTTAATAAATGTTTGCTGAACTTGCTGAATGATTGTCTTTTATGCACAAGGCACTGTGAGGCATACAAAGATGGAAGAGGACAATACTTGCCCTTTTTTGAGGAGCTTACAAATATTGTCCCAATTTCCCCCAAAAAGGAAGAAAATAGAGTCTGCAAACTATAAGCTAAAAACTAATGAGCATAACTTAGATTCCCTAGGGAAAATTCATTAAAAAGATGGTTAGTGAATATCTAAAGAGAGGAGCAGTGATAACTGCTGCCAGCCTGGCTTCATCAAGTACAGGTCATACCAGACTAACTTCATTTCCTTTTTTAACAGAATTCATAAGCCAGCAGATGACAAGAATGCCATGGATATAGTTTACCTAGATTTTTGCAAAGCTTTTAATAAAGTTTCTTGAACAATTCATGGAGAAGAGAAAGAGACATGATTTAGACAATTCCATGCAAGACCCCAAAAGTTAAACAGTTAAATATTCAGTCTCAGGAGATCTCCAGTGAGGACCCAGGGATCTAAGCTTTGCTCTGGGCTATTTAGCATTTTAATCAAGGACTTGGATAGAGACATAGATGGCACACTCATAAAATTTGCAGATGGAGGGGCAGCTAGGTGGTGCAGTGAGTAGAGCACTGGCCCTGGAGTCAGGAGGATCTGGGTTTGGATCTGGTCTCAGACACTTCACACACACACACACACACACACACACACACACACACACACACACGGGCAAGTCACTTAACCCCAATTGCCCTACCCTCCCCCCTCCAAAAAGAAAAAGAAAAAAGAAAAAAATTGCAGATGGCACAAAACTGGGGAGAATAGGTAGGGGAAAGCATCCAAAAATGTTTTAATGGGTTGGAGCTCAGGTTCTTAGCCTTGGATTTATGAACCCCAAGAGGTCTAGGGATAGAGTTGGGGAGGAGGGTTCTTTGAACTTGGATGGGAACAAATTACATATTTATTTTCATTACCTTCTACCTTAAACTGAGTGTTTCCTTCAAAAATGAACATAAGCAAGAAAACGTTGATTGTGTGTGAGATGGTGTGAAATAATGAATTCTAATTTGGATATGCTGAGTTTAAGATATCTGTGGGACATGCATTTTGAGATGTCCAATAGGCAGACGGAGATTTGAGACTGGATATCAGCAGAGTTTACAGCTGGCTAAGTAATTTGAGAATCATCAACATATAAATGATCATTGAATTCAGGAGACTTGAAGAAATCACCAACTGAAATTGTATAGAGAGAGAAAAGAAGAAGGACTAGGCTTCACCAGATTTCTGAAGGAGTCCATATAATAGCTATATATTATATATCATATATAATAAAATATAATATTTAAAAAGTTAAGAACCCTTGGATGGAGCATTGGGATAAATCTAAAAAATTAAATTCAATTAGTATGTGTCAAAACTAGTATTTGAGTACAAAGATCAGCTTCACAAGTCCAAGAAGGTGGAGGCATAGTTGTTCTAAAAAAGATCTGGAGGTTTCAGTGGACTACACATTCAATATGAGTCAGCAGTATAAGGTGGCAGCCAAACAAGTTAGTGTGGTCTTGGGTGCCATAAAGAAAATCAAGCCACCTACTATGTGCCAGGCACTGATCTAAGTGCTAGAGATACAAAGAAAGGCAAAAGACAATCCCTGCCTCCAAGGAGATCACAATCTAATGGGGGAGACAGGGAAACAATCCAGTACAGGTAATACATTAGCAATAATCAGTATAGGGAAGGCTCTAGAATTAAGGGGGATTGGAAAAGGCTTCTTATAAGGTGAGATTTTAGTTGAGATTTAGTGAAATCTGAAGGAAGCCAGAAGACAGAGATAAGGAAGGAGAGCATTCTAGACATGGGGACTATCTCCAGAGTCTAGGGATGGAGTGCCTTGTTTAAGAAATGGCAAGGTCAGTATGTGGCAGTGGGGGTGGGGCAAGAAGACTGGAAGTGAGGGGCAGGTTATAAAAGACTTTGGATCCAAAACAGAGGATATTCACTATTGATTAGAGAGATGCAAATCAAAACAACTCTGTGGTACCACATCATGACAACATGACTAAAACAGGAAAATTATAAATGTTAGAGAAGATGTGGGACAGTTTTTAACACTATTACAATGTTGGTGGAGCTGTGAACTGATCCAACCATTCTGGAGAGCAATTTGGAACTATGACCAAAGGGCTATAAAAATGCGTGCATACCCTTTGACTCAGCAAAACCGCTTCTAGGGTTGTATCCCAAAGAGATTATACAAATGGGGAAAGGACCCGAGTGTGCAAAAATATTTATAGCAGCTCTTTTTGTGGTGGCCAAGAACTGGAAATTAAAGGATGCCCATCAATTGGGGAATGACTGAACAAGCTGTAGTATATGAATGTAGTGGAATACTATTGTGCTGTAAGAAATGATGAACAGGTGGATTTCAGAAAAACCTGGAAAGACTCACATGAACTGATGCTGAGTGAAGTGAGCAGAACCAGAAGAACATTGTATACAGTAACAGCCACATTGTGCAATGACTGATTTTGATAGACTTAGCCCTTCTCAGCAATGCAAGGACCAAAAACAATTCCAAAGGACTCATGATGGAAAAAGCCATCCACATCCAGAGAAAGAACTATGGAGGTGGAATGAACAGTGAAGCCGACTGTTTTCTTTTTTGTTTTATTTGGTTTCATTTTCTTTCTCATGTTTTCTGCCATTAGTTATAATTCTTCTACACACATGACTAATGTTAAAATGTGTTTAATAGGTATGTGTGTAAAGCCTATATCAGAGTGCATGTTGCCTTAGGGAGAAGGGCTAGGGAGGAGGAAAAAATTTAAAACTTATGGAAGTGAATGTTGAAAACTAAAAATTAATTAATTGGGAAAAAAACAGAATTGATAGGAAGTCATTAGAGTTGAATGAATAGGGAAGTGAAATGATCACTGACAGCTGAGTGGATGGAATGGGGAGATTGTGGCAATCAGACCCATCAGTAGGATATTTTGATAGTATTGTTGTGAGGTGATAAGGGGTTGCATCAGATGGGGATAGTGTCCGAGAAGTGAAGAAGCATATGCTAGAGATGTTACAGTAAAATCAATAAGCTTTGGCAACAGATTGGTTTTGGAGGGTGAGAGAGAGTGAAGAGATAAGGATCACACCTAGTTTTCCAGCCTGTGTGGCTGAGGGTGGTGATAGCCTCGACAGTAATAGGGAAGCTTAGAATGAAGGAGGCTTGGGAGAGAGGGATATGAAACAATGAATTTAGATATGTTGATTTTAAGAGATTGAAGCTATGTTGGGCTGGCTACATTGTTTAAATGCCAAATATACACTTGACTAAAAAACTATTGTATAGAGAACTCACACCGGACAAGTGCTCACTTGGTGGTCAAAAGAAGCCATACAAGGACACAATTAAGGTTTCTCTTAAGAACTTTGGAATTGGGGCGGCTAGGTGGTGCAGTGAGTAGAGCGTCGGCCCTGGAGTCAGAAGGACCTGAGTTCGGATCCGACCTCAGACACTTAACGCATACGCAAATAAAAACCTAGCCCTGTGGCCTTGGGCAAGTTACTTAACCCCAATTGCCCACCAAAAAAAAAAAAAACAAAAAACAAAAAAAAAAAAAAACAAAGAACTTTGGAATTGATTGTGTGACATGGGAGACACTGGCACAGGATCGCACAGCATGGCATGCCCACATCAGAGAAGGTGCCGTGCTCTGTGAGCAAAGCAGAATTGGGGCAGCTCAAAAGAAATGCAGGACGTGCAAATTTAGAGAAGCCACCCCAAAGGTTCACGTGTACTGTCTGTGCCCGAGTTGTGGTAGAACATTCCAAACTCCTATTGCTCTGATCTGCCACAATCGAACACATTGTAACTTGTCTCTAACATAGTGACGTCATTAGGGTCTTCTCTGAGAATGAAGGACAACAACCATCTTTAAGATAACTAGGAGACACCCATTCTGATGTCCAACAGGTAGCTGGAGATCTGACACTAGATATCAGCAGAGTTTAGAGCTGGCTAAGTAGATTTGAGAATCATCAACATATAAATGATCATTGAATTCATGGGAGCTGAAGAGTAAAAGCAAAATGGTGTAGAGGGGGAAGAGAAGAAGGACTAGGACGGAGTCCTGAGGGACCCCTTACCCAGGCGTGACCTAGATGGAGATACAGCAAAAGGGACTGGGAGGGACCAGCCAGATTAGTAAGAAGAGAAGCACCGGAGAGCGGTATGAAAAGCTAGAAAAAGAGGGTGAAGATTCGGGTGATTAACAGTGTCAAAGGCTGCAGAGAGGACAAGAAGGATGAGGATTGGAAAAAGGTCATTAGACAAGAACATTGGGGCGGCTAGGTGGCGCAGTGAATAGAGCGCCAGTCCTGGAGTCAGGAGGAGCTGAGTTCAAATCCAGCCTCAGATACTTGATGCTTAAATAGCTGTGTGACCTTGGGCAAGTCACTTAATCCCAATTGCCTTGCCTTCCCCCCTCCAAAAAAAAAAAAAACCATTAGATTTGGCAATTAAGAGATCATTAGTAGTATTAGAGAGAGTGGTTTTGATTGTGTGATGAGGTTTAAAGTCAGACTACAGAGAGTTAAAAAGAGTGAGAGAAAAAGGTATGGATGTACTTGATAACTTTCTCTAGGAGTTTCACCACAAGATGCAGGAGAGATGATAGCACAGATAGATGGATCAAATGAAGGTTTTTTGAGGATGGGAGAGACATGGGAGTTTGGTAGGCAGTAAAGAAGCAATCAATAAAAAGAGATAGAAGATAAGTGAGAAAATGGGGATGATGGGAAGCAATCTTCTGGACAAGACAGAATAGAAGGGAATCACTTGTACAAGTAGACAGCTTTGCCTCAGCAAGAAGAGCCATCTCTTCATGTGAGACAGAGGTGGAGAGATGGTAACAGAAGGTATCTCAGTGACATGAGATGAGGAGGGCAAGAGAAGAGGAAGCTCTCAGCAAAGGGTCTCAATTTTCTATTTAGTAAAATATGAACCAAAGTTCTCATCTGGGGTGGAAAGAGAAAGAGTGGGAGGAGGGGATGAGAGGTTTGAGGAGGCATGAAAAGGTTTTCAAGAACCACTTCGGTGTGAATAGCTCACTGGCCCTGAAGTCAGGAGGACCTTGTTCAAATCTAGCCTTAGAAACTTACTAGTTGTGTGACCCTGGGCAAGTCATTTGACCCCAATTGCTCAAAAAAAACCGCACCAAGAACCACTGTGGTGAATGGGATAGAAAGCCGATTAAGGAGGCTGTAAAAGGATTGCCTTATAGCACTGAGATCCCATTGAGATTCTGTAGCATAAATTTGTAAAATGTTTTGTGGTATTTTTTAGTTTTATTCAGTTTTATCCACATACAGAAGAAAAGGGAGCTATGATGGAAGTGAGCCAAAGACAAGGCATTCATCATTGGGTAAATTTGGTGACATGATAAGTGGGCAAAAGACTGAAAAGGAAAGTGTAGAGTTAGATTGCTTCAAAGGCCACTGATGTAAAGAGAGTATAGCTTGTGCCATAGTGATGGCCTGGGAAAGAATTGAGGGGTGAAGGGATCAGAGGCCACAATGTGGATGAATAATAGAATTTGGTGCCACAAGGCTGAGGGGGAGGTGGAATGGCAGTAGATTATGACCAAATAAGGCAATTTTAGAGTTCAGGACCATGGGAATGGTACATTTTTGGGTTCTGGCAAAGTCAAAGGCATAGTCATCTTCATGCATGATTGAGGTGGGTTGGAGGAATAAATCATGAAAATAAGCAAGTTGAAGAACTGGGAACTAAAGTGTTTGAGGGATTGTCAATATGTATATTTAAGTTCCCAAGTGTGAGGGCAGGAGTTCAGGAGGAGATAAACATTATAAGCTAAGCCCTGAACTCATTGTGGAAGGAAGGAAAGTATTCTGGAGATCAGTAGATAACTGCAACAACCTATTGTATTTTTGCCTGTGTGTTAGATGTGGATTGAATGAATCTCAAAGTAGAAGAAACTGAGTCAGTGTTAGAGGCAAGATGTGGACGTTGCAATGAGGGCAAGGAATACTCCAACTATTCTTAAGGCAATAGGAAGCCAATGGAGTTTATTTAGCCCTTTTTAAGTGGAGGGTTGTGGGGGATATGATCATACCCGTGATTTGGGGATGATCAGTTTGACAGCTAAGTAAAGGATGGATTGGAGCAAGGAGAGATTTGAGATAAGAAGACCAACACAAAGATTGTTGCAATGGACTAGAAGGCCCAGCTTCCAAGAATAGGCAGGCAATTGTACATTGTCTGCCCTCATGAGACTTCATCTGGAGTACTATTTTTGCAATTTTAGAAGGACACTAATGAGCTAGAAAGTGATCAAAGGAAAGCAACTGGGATAATGAAAGGCCTTGAGTCCATCTCTTGTGGGGATAGGTTAGAGAAACTTGGGATGTTTCTCCTAGAGAAGAGAACTCTCAGGGGGAATACGATAGCTGTCTTCAAGTATTTAAAGGGCTCTTATGTGAAGGGAGGATTAAATTTGTTCTACTTGGCCCCAGAGAGCAGAACCAGAAACAAAGATATAAATTTAGGCATGATGTCAGGAAAAATTTCATGATAATTAGAGTATAAGAGGCTGCTTCAGGAAGTGGGTTTCCCTTTCTTGGAAGGGGCTGCTAGGTGATGTCATAGTACACAGATAACCAGACCTGTCGACAGGAAGATTCATCTTCCTAAGTTCAAATCCATCCTCAGATACTTACTAGCTTTTGTGATCCTGGACAAGTCACTTAACCTTGGTTGCCTCTGTTTCCTCACCTGTAAAGTGAGCTGGAGAAGGAAATGGCAAACCACTCCAATATCTCTGCCAAGAAAACTCCAAATGGGGTCACTAAGAGTCAGACACAACTGAAAAATGACTAACAAACTTTCTTGGAAGTCTTCATGCACATATGACATTTGTCAGGTATGTAACATTTAGTCTCTTTTGGACTCTGATAGACCATCCTTTGTCTTATTTTGTCCAGAACCAGGCTTCTACTTCCCTTTTGGTATACCAGTTCCAAACCATGCCACCTGAATTCCTGCCACCATCCCCACCAGAATCTCTGAAATTCCTTTCAAGTGTGAGTAGGACTAGATGGTCACTGAGGTCTCTTCGAGCTCTCAAATTCTATGATGCATCCAGCAGAGGAGATAAGATATCTACACAAACAACAACAATAGAAGACCCTCTGAGAGGTAAAGAGAATGCTATGAGACCTCAGAAGAAGGATGGACCACTTTTGCCTACAGGGAAGATATCTTGTGAGAGAAAGCAGCTGAACTGGACCTGGAAGGATAAGTAGACTTTTGTCACAGATAGGAGGTACTCTAAAAAGAGGGAACAGCTTGAGCAAAAGCACAGAGGTGGGAAACCACAGGGAATGCTTGCAGAGTAGTGATTATCTCAGTTCTGTATGTGAACTGGAATTCAGGAAGTAAAGCTATGAAGGTAAGCTGGACCCAGATTTTTGAGGGTTTTAATACCAGGTTAAAGTGTTCGGACTCTATAGGAAGGTAATAGGGAACCACTGAAGGAATTTTCAGCAGTGAAGATAATGTGATCACAGAAAGGAGAAAGGAATAAGTGTTTCTATGTTGTTGTTGTGCAGTCACGTCCAACTCTTCATGACCCCATTCGGGGTTTTCTTGGCAAAGAGTCTGGAGTAGTTTGCCATTTTATTCTCCAGCTCATTTTTACAGATGAGGAAACTGAGGCAAATAGTGCTAAGTGATTTGCCCAGGGTCCCACAGCTAATAAGTGTCTGAGGTCAGATTTAAACTCAGGAAAATGAATCTTCCTGACTCCAAGCATAGCATTCAATCCACTGTGCCTCCTAGCTTCCCAAGTATCTCTATAGTATCTACCATATGCCAGGCTAAGCACTTTTTACATTTATCATCTTACTTGATCCTCACAACACTATGAGGTAGGTGCTATTATTATCCTATTTTCTATTTGAGGAAACTGAGGCAAACAGATGTTCAGTGACTTGCCAAGGATTGCACAGTTAGTACGTGTCTGATGTCACATCTGAACACAGGTCTTCCTAACCACTATGCCACCAGCTGCCTCAGAACTGTGCATTAGGAAAACCAATCTCACAACTTTGTGTAGGACAGATGGGAACAGCAAGAGACTGAAGAGACCAGTCGGACGGATTTTGAAATGTTGCACTTCAGGGGTGATAAGAGGCAGGGCCGTGATAGTGAGCATGGGAATCTCACTACAAGTGAGGAGGGGCAGACTCCAGAAACACTAGAGAGGTAAAATCAGCAAGACTATTAGGGCTATTAAGGTTATTATTATAACAAGAATATTAGGTGGCAGATGATATAAAATGGTCAAGAGAAAGTTATCTCCAGAGATGTGTTAATTGAAGCTGGGAGAATAAATTAGATTGTCAAAGATTTCTCCTTTGCCAAAAGATAGAGAGAAAAAAGAAGCAGGACAAAGGTAAAACCTGGTAGGGCACCTACTTTAAGAGGCTAGGGAAAGAAGTTGGTTTTTGTTGTTTGGGGAATCTGATTATTTGTTTTTGGTATCCCCAGTGCCTGGCACATAGCTGCTGTTCGTCCTTTGTTTCATTTTCTAACAGGGCTGATGACATTCCAGATGATGTCTTGACTTGTGTATGAATGGGATTTAAGTGAGGCAGAACTGCACAGTAATCAGCCTCACTACCTCTTCCTGAGTCATTGAAGTCCAGCAGTAAAACACAAGTCAGTATGACTGGTGATGGCCCAGGATGCAGTGGATGACCTTATTTGATCAAGCACCTACTTCAGCTGCCTTTGTGGACACTGGAACAAATTGTTCCCATCCGCCCCTTCTGCCAGGGGAAGTCTTCATATGCTTGGGGAAGACACCTCCCTAACTGATCTATGGGTCTGAGGCCCATCAGTATTGCAAATGCCGGAAGCAGAGTCTTCCTCAACTCTCTATTGTCTCTCAAACTCCCCCTCCTCCATAATCATTCAGCTGCCACTTTCTCATCTCTACCTCCACATCTCTCACATTCAAACCATTTTCTTTATTTACACAGCTACCACCCTTATTCCCATCTCACGATTGCAATAGTCTTCTAGTTGGTGTTCTGTCATCAGACTCTATCTTCTCCAATCCATTTTACACACTCAATTGATATACCTAAAGCACAAATGTGACCACATCATTCACCTGAAGGAACTTCAATGGCTCCTTGCTGCTTATAGGGTAAAATACCAACCCCTCTATTTACATTCAAAACCCTTCAATGTAACTTCAAAACTGTCTTTCCAGTACATAGTAGGTGCTTAAAAATACTTATTGCAAGGAAAATACTAAAGAGTAAGAGACATATTTAAAAAGAGTGTATCTGGTAGGACAGATGATCAGTGGCATAGACCACAACAGTTCAAAATCAGTGAAGAGGCAATAAAAGTCATTGGATTTTGTAAACAAGACATCATTTCAGCATAGCTTAAAGCCTTTTTGATCAAGGGAGGCTAGAAAGCCAGCCAAAGAGTGAGGAAGATCTGGGTTTGGTTCTTCCCCTTGCCTTCTCCTCTCCCTTCCTTTTCTCCCTTCCTCTCTCTTTCTCCTTATCCTCCATTCCTCCCACCTGCCCATCCATACCCTTGTGGAGACCAGGGTCCCCAGGTAAAATGTAAGTGAAACTTATTTTCAGAGCCACTCTACTCCTACTCAGTTATGCTGCCTTTATCAGCCTCCTAGGTCTTCAGCCTCTCTTCCCCCTCCTCTTCCCCCTCCCTTTCAGTAAAACTTGTTCAGATAAACTTGAAGAGGTATGAATGACTGAAAAGCCTGGAAGTGTTATTCCTTTCAGTGTTATTTCCTTTTAAAAAGGATCAAAGCTTTAAGTCAAAGGAAAGAGTCTCAATTATAGCATTTAAAATCCTAGAAAGTCAAAGCTGGAAGAGCTCTGGGAGGCTGTCTCCCCCAAGCCCCTTACTTTACAGAGGAAGAAACTGAGTCACTGAGAAGAGGAATGAATTGCCCTGAGTCACATATCCAATAGGATGGGGCATTGTGTTAGAGGTGGGGGCAGGTATTGCCTGAATTCTGAGCAGTCTTCTTGTTGCTGTTCCATCATTCAGTCGTTTCTGACTCCATGTACCATAGCATGCCATGCTTGTTAAAGTATCAGAGTGGTTTGTCCTTTCCTTCTCCAGTGGATTAAGAGACTCATTGTCATACAGACCTAATGGGAAACTGAGTCAAGCACAAAAGGTGGCTATCAATGCCACAAGCTTATAAGCAGCATTTCCTCTTCAGAGTTCCATCTTATCTGCCATCCTTTGGGAGTGTCCTATCCTAAGCTCTTGTGTCAGGTCAAGTCCATAAAATTCATTTTCCCCTTGTCCTATAGTTGAGAGGAAGGAAGGTTAGGAGAGTGGAGAACCAGCTTTTCTGTGTAATAGACTGGAAGCCCAAAGTTCTTTTACTGCCTCACCCCCATCCCAATCCCTATCCTTCTTTTCTGACATTTAAATAATCCCAAAGCCTTTCACCGGTGTTATTTAAGAGTCAGCTAAGTGGCCTAGTGGATAGAACACTGGGCCCAGAGTCAGGAAGACCTAGGTTTAAATCCAGCCTTAAACACTTACTGACTGTGTGACCCTAAGCAAGTCATATAAACTCTGCCTCAGTTTCTTCCATTGTAAAATGGTCATAATAGCTCCTACCTCCCAGGGTTGTCATGAGAATTAAATGAAAGAATATTTGTAAAGTGCTTAGTACAGGACCTTACACATAATAGGCACTTAATAGATATTTTTCCCTTCCCTTTCTTTCCCTCATAGCTCTCTGTTCCCATTTCCTTCCCAGCATTATTTCTTTCCATCACCTCCAAATTACTACCACCACAGAAAGGCTGGGGGATGATGACAAGATCCCCTTAGTCTCTTGCTCCTTAGAAAGCAAGTACAAGACTGATTCCTCATAAGAAGTTAGACATTTCATAGAGGACCATGGATCAATGAGGGGATCCACAAACTATGACCCAAAGGTTCATCTCTGTGGATAATCCCTCCCCTTTTGTTGTTCAGTCATTTTTCAGTCATGCCCAACTCTTTGTGACCCCTTGTGGGGTTTTCTTGGCAAAAATACTAGAATGATTTGCCATTTCCTTCTCTAGCTCATTTTACAGATGAAGAAACTGAGGCAAACAAGGTTAAGTGACTTGTCCAGGGTCACATAGCTAGTAAGTGTCTGAGGCTGGATTTGAACCCAGAAAGAAGAGTCTTCCTGACTCTAGGCCCTGCACTCTATCCACTGGACCACCTCGCTGCCCAATTCCCTCCATAGACATAGAAAAAATCTGCATGCCTTCTTATCCTGTGTTATTGCAGTCCATTCCTTCTGTAAGTCAAGAGGATCAACCCGGTAAACTTTGATGTCTTCTTTGGATCATCTAACATTCCATGGATACAGTCCTGAGAATGAACTGGCCTTCCTCTTTTTTCCAATCATATATTTCCTCAATAATATCTTTTGAGCCACTTTATGAGTCCATTAGTGATAAGGTTTTGGCCTATTACTCATATCTCAAGCCTTTTGGGTCCTAGACAATTTTGAATCTTTAGAGATTGTGGAATCAGCCTTTTGTAGTATCATTAAGGATGATACTAAGGAAACAGCTCTTGCCTTGGAGCCAGGAAAGGCCTGGTTTTGAATCCCACTTCTAATATTCATTGGCTGTGTAACCACAGATATGTCACCTACTTGTCTGAGCCTCACATGACTCATGTGAAAAATGGAGGTGATAATACCCATAGTACCTGTCTTGCAGGGTTTTCATGAGGATCAAATGAGAAAGGTGCGTACAGTAAACCTTAAACTGTTATAATCATTAGCTATTGTTATTGTTGTTGTTGGAAAAATTGGGGTGGCTAGGCAGCACAGTGAGTAAGAGTGCTGGCCCCAGAGTCCGGAGGACCCGGGATAGGATCTGGCCTCAGAAAATGAGTACTCACACATAAATAATGACCGGCCCTGTAACCTCGAGCAAGTTACTTAACCCCAATTGCTTTTTTAAAAAATACTGGTATTTAAAAAGATAAGATTTTGGGTTAAGGAGTTCTTTGGATCATGAAACCTCCTAAATGTGATCCCTTTGTCTTCCTTCTGCTCATCCAATTCTGGAATCCTTTATTACAAGTCAAGTCAATAAGCCTTTATTAAGTACTTACTATATGCCCAGCTGGTGGTGCAGTGGATAGAGCACCTGAAGTCAAGAAGACTCATCTTCCTGAGTTCAAATCTGGCCTCAAATACATACTAGCTGTGTGACCCTGGGGAAGTCACTTAACCCTGTTTGTCTTAGTTCCTTGTCTATAAAATATACTGGAGAAGGAAATAGCAAATCACTCCAGTATCTTTTTGTTTGTTTGCTTTTGGAGGGCAGTTGGGGTTAAGTGGCTTGCCCAAGGTCACACAGCTAGTAAGTGTTAAGTGTCTGAGGCTGGATTTGAACTCAGGTCCTCCTGACTCCAGGGTCAGTACCCTATTCACTGTACCACCTAGCCACCCCCTCCAGTATCTTTACTAATAAAACTTCAGATGGGGTCACAGGGAGTCAGACGTGACTGAAAAATGACCAAACAGCAACAGCAAATATGCTAGACCTGGGCATACAAATACAAGCAAAAAGGAAGATGGTCCCTGCCTTCAGAGAGCATATTATTTAATAGAGGAAGATAATGCATGAGAGGGAGTTATAAAAGGGGGATGGCCTGAAGTACAGTGAGGGAAGGCACCTGTGAGGGTCACGATGGCAAAGTCCTGAGAAGGAAAGATGGTTGGCCTGGGCCCTTCCTCAAAATGAAGGTTATGGGAGAAACTCACCAATGAGAGAAGGAGGCCACAGGGGCAGAGGGAGAAGGCAGCTGAGGGATGGTGACAAAGTCTAGAGCATAAAACATGGCTGCTCTGGGCCTTTCCTCAAGCAGTTAAGTATTTACTATTTACCAGATATTGTGATAATTTCCAGGGCTATAAAGAAATCTCTGTTCTCATGGAGGTCACAGGTTGATGATGGAGACAACGTGCAAACACCTATATATAAACAACCCACACACACACACACACACGTGTGTATGTGTATGTATAGTGGTGGTGATTGTTGTGATGTTATTACTGAGTCAATTTTCAGTTATGTCCAACTCTTTGTGACTTCTTGTAGGATTTTCTTGGCAAAGATACTGGAGTGGCTTGCTATTTGCTTCTCCAGCTCATTTTATTGATGAAGAAACTGAGGCAAACATGGTTAAGTGACTTGCCCAGGATCACACAACTAGTAGGTGCCTGAGGCCAGATTTGAACTCAGGAAGATGAGTGTTTTTGACTCCAAGTCCAGTGCTCTGTGCCACCTAGCTGCCATACATACATATACATATGCATATACATCATATACACACATGAATATACATATACACATATATGTCTATACGTGTACATATACATATACATATAGGCACGTGCATGCCCAGATCCAGTCACATACATATATGCATGCATGTATATACATGCACATATATGTATAAACTGAAGATAATCTCAGAGAGAAAGCACCAGTAGTATTCATGATAAGCAAGTGTGAGGTTTCTGAGTAATCTATAAACCTTTAGCTTCTTCCGTTTGTTAATCCCAAACTGTAATTTTGTAAAGATATTTTTCAGTGTCTTTACCCCTGCCTGCTTTTGCTCTGAATTTACCCAGTATCTGTCAGGCACACAACATCTTGGTTTGGTGGAACTTAATCAAATCACTGGGAGAGCTTTTCTCTTTCTTCATCTTCGGTAACAGATGTTGGCATTTCAGCAGCAATCTTCATCATGGTGGTCTTTTTGCTTACACTAATCAAGAGCACCTCAAGGCAGAATGACCAGATGTTCCACAAAGTAATATTTCTTGCTACCATTGGACATACAATGAGACCAGCTCCAGCGACTTCTGTTTTCACCTCTCTGAGCAGACCAAGATGCAGCTTGACAACCAATTGGATGCATATGTATGTCGATAAGAGAACACCAGCACAATAAGGTGAGTGTGTCCCTGGTTCAGAGAGGCTCTGAAATCAGTGATTGAAACCAGCCTTCCTGATAGAGACTAGGTACAGACGCTGAGCTAACAAATGAGAAGAAATGACAGATGCTGAAAAGATCTATCACAATCCATCTACAGTATGGACTTTATTCAACCACCAATTCATACATTTTGTGTGTTCTTTACTTTTTTGATACTGTGTTGGGTGAAACATTTGTGGCTTTTTCCTTTTGACTTGTTTTGATGATTTTTATATAGTTAAAGATTGAGGGGCAGCTAGGTGGGGCAGTGAATAGAATATGAGTCCTGGAGTCAGGAGGACCTGAGTTCAAATCTAATCTCAGACACTTGAGGCTTAACTGGCTGTGTAACCTTGGGCAAGTCACTTAATCCCAGTTGCCTTGCCTTCCCCCCCCCCCAAAAAAAAATCTAAAAAATAAAAATATATAGTTAAAGATGGCCTGTGAGTCATCTTTCTTATTATCTGAAACTCCTTTATGTCCTTTGTTTTCATTTATAGCAAAAATGTCAATAGGGATGTGCTCCTAAAACCAGGAGTATATAAACTTGTTGGGGGCAGCTAGGTGGTGCAGTGGATATAATGGTGGCCTTGGAATCAGGAAGACTCATCTTCCTGAGTTCAAATCTGACCACAGATACTTACTAGTTGTATGACCTTAGGCAAGTCCCTTCACCCTGCTTGCCTCAGTTTCCTCATCTGTAAAATGAGCTGGAGAAGGAAAGAAAACCCCAAATGAGTTCACAAGGAGTCAGAAACAAGTGAACAACAATGAACTTGTTTTCATCATTGAATGATGTCACATGCCAATCACTTTTTTCAGTCATTTCCAATTCTTTGTGACCTGAATTAGGATTTTCTTGGCAAAAATAATGGAGTGGTTTGCCATTTCCTTCTCCAGCTCATTTTATAGATGAGGAAACTGAGGCAAACAGAGTGAAGTGACTTGCCCAAGATCACGCAGCTAGTAAGTGTCTGAGGCTAGATTTGAACTCAGGAAGAGGAGTCTTCCTGACTCCAGACCCACTACTCTATCCACTGCACCTGCTTGTTGCCCTGAGTTAAATCCATCCTTACCAATTATCTCTAAAACCTATGATTCTTAGTACCCTCTGCCTCTTCCCCACCACTACTGAATCTGAAGCTTTTCCAGCTTGATAGAGGCAGCCAGCCCTTGCCCTGCCGTGGCATAGCTTTTACAAACACAGGGTCACCTCCATGCCATGATGAAGAGCCAGAAAAGGGCTGTAGTGGAGCAATGAGATGAAGACAAATAAATATGTACACGGGTGATGTGTATATAGCTAGATGATAGCTAATGGACAGATGGATATGTGCACAGGTGATACATAGTAGAAACATATATAATTGATGTGTAGCTAATATATGACAACTAATAGGTCAATCAATCACAAAATCACAGGGTCATAGATTTGGAGATGAAACAGACCTTTGAGATGCATCCATCTACCCATCCATCCATAGACAATAGATATATAGGTAGTTACACAGACATATAGGCAGATAATGGAGGCAGAGAGATTGATGTTAGATGTGTGGGTGGATACAGAGATGAAAAGCAGACAAAAGATAGACATATAGATACATAGATAAATTTGTAGCTAGACAGACATATTCACTGGCAGGTGATGAAGAAGTAGCATGGGAAAGTGGAAAGAGGGGCAACTATGTGGCACAGTGCCTAGAGCACTGGGCCTGGGGTCAGGAAGACTCTTCTTCCTAAGTTCCAATCTGGTCTCAGACACTTACTAGTTGTGCCACCCAGGGAAAGTCATTTAACCCCTGTTTGCCTCAGTTTGCTCATCTGTAAAAATGATCTGGAGAAGGAAATTGCAAACTACTCCAGTATCTCTGCCAAGAAAATCCCAAAGGGGTCCACAAACAATTGGACGACACTGAAAAAGCGACTCAAGAAAATAATGCTGTGCTTTAAATAGGAAGACATGAGATCATATATCAACCATACCAATTAGTAGTGCTTCTCTAAGACTTAGTTTCCTCATCTGCAAAATGGGTATAATAACCTTTTACTAACCCTACAGAGTTATATCAAGGATCAGATCTGAGGAGAGATTCAAATAATAGATGTAAAAGTACTTTGTCAGTCTTAGGGCAGGGAGGTGGCACAGTGGATAGAGCACCAGCCCTGGAGTTGGGAGGATCTGAGTTAAGGTATGGTCTCAGACACTCACTGTGTGACCCTGACCAAGTCACTTAACCTGATTGTGAAAGGAAGGAAGGAAGGAAGGAAGGAAGGAAAGAAGAAAGGAAGGAAGGAGGGAAGGAAGGAAGGAAGGAAGGAAGGAAGGAAGGAAGGAAGGAAGGAAGGAAGGAAGGAAGGAAGGAAGGAAGGAGGGAAGGAAGAAAGGAAGGAAGGAAGGAAGGGAAGGAAGGAAGGAGGGAAGGAAGGAAGGAGGGAAGGAAGAAAGGAAGGGAAGGAAGGAAGGAAGGAAGGAAGGAAGGAAGGAAGGAAGGAAGGAGGGAAGGAAGGAAGGAAGGAAGGAAGGAAGGAAGGAAGGAAGGAAGGAAGGAAGGAAGGAAGGAAGGAAGGAAGGAAGGAAGGAAGGAAGGAAGGAAGGAAGGAAGGAAGGAAGAAAAAAATACTTTGTCAATCTTAAAGAACTTTTTGGTATGATAAATATGAGGATTACACCTACCATAGGGGTATAAATAAATTACTGTGTAGATGATGATGATGATGATGAGTTTGGTTTTGTTTTTTATTCAGACTTGTGATTTCATCAGGCAGAATTCCTTAATTGGAAAACTTCCTCCATAGATGCATATCTTAGATGACTTCTGTATAACTATTTAACTTCTGTAACTTACAGTCTTGGTAGTCAAAGGGAGCAGAAGGATAAGTCAATTATCTAGGACCATATAGGCAGTACTAGTAATATAAATGTCAGAGTTGGGACTTTTACTTTCTGGCTCCAAGGCCAACCCTCCTTTTTCCACTAAGCCATGCTGATCTCCAACAACAATGGGGAATGGGATAAGAACTAGAAGTATGATTGCATTGATTAAAGGGAACCCCCAGGTGAGGAAATCCATCCTCTCTTCTTCTCTCCTCTCATCTCCATTATGTCATATTGCCTCTTCAACAACAAAAATAATTATTTATATAACCCTTTAAGGTTTTCAAAAGACTTCCTTCCCAACGACCCTTTGAGGCAGATGGGCTGAATATCATTATCCCCATTTTACAGATGAAGAAGCACACTCTGACAAGTTAAGTGACTTGCCCATGATCATACAGCCAGTCGGTGTCTGAAGGAGATGGAGAGATATATCAATAGGTGATTAATCCATAGACAGCCGGGCAGGCTGCTGACAGGCTGCTAGTTGCATAGATTGATGATGGATGGATGAACAGATAGAGGCATGATTGATGAACAGATAGATGACAGATCGACCCCTGTGCATTTCACACATTTCCATCTGGATGCCCTTCTCCAGTCCATTCTTCATTCCTGCTTTCATCTCCCGGTCCCCTTGGCTAAGCTCCCTGCTGCCTCCGAACAACAGCCCTCCGGGTCTGGGGACTGAGCTCAGCATATGATTCTCTGGCTCATCAAAGGCGGGAAGTACAGAAACTTGTGTCTATTGATATTCTGCTTGAAAGCATCCAGGCCTGAATCCTTAGGCTTTGTGGATCACGGAGCCTTCATAGTGAACCTACTCTTTCTCATAACAAGTCCAAGGGACTTTGCCTTTGGCCCAAGGACTTTTGTCCTTTACTCACTTCTAAACTTTCTGGTCAATAAACCCCAAATGGGAACACTGAGGCCCCTGACATCATTGTGCTAGAGAAAGCATTCATACAGTCTCTACACCTTTCTTTTTCTGTCTCTTCTCTATTCTCTGTTCTTAGTATAAAGTTCTAGCATCTATTTCCTTTCTTCCCTTTGCAAAACCCAAGATGTCTGAAGCATGAGAAAGAGAACGTCCAAGACAAAAGAGAAAAATAGAAATCATACACACAGAGTAAGATAATTAAGACCAGTGAACAGACCCGTGACCTTATTCACCCTTCATTGCAACCCTTTGTCTCAGAGCATTGCCTGGGGCTATGGGAGGATGAGTGATTTGCCTAGGGACAAGCAGCCTATATGTGTGTGAGGTGGGTCTTAAACCATGCTGGGTCCTCCTGACTTCAGGTCAGCTGTCCATCTACTATACCACAAGACCTTTCAAGGCAATTAGAGGAGGATATTAAAGACTTTAGCCTCCACCAGGTGGATGGTCCCTAACCTTATAACCTGTTCTCTTTAATTACTGTTTCCAGGCCTGACTTGTTTCCATGATCTTCTCAATATCTGGAACCTACCTGAACTCACCCATCTATCTATCTCATGACCCCAAGCAGAACATGACGATTCATCTATTAAGTTTGGCAATGTCTCAAAGCTAGGAGAAAGAGCTTGTATGACAGAGTAAAGGCTGAATCTAGTAAGGTAAGAACAAAGACAAGAAAAAAAGCAAAATCATGCATTTAGGTTCAAAAACTCAGCTTCACAAGTATGGTATGGAAGAGATATGACTTGGTAACAGTTTATGCAAAGAAAATTTGTGGGTTTGAGTGGACTGCAAGCTTAATATAAATAAATAGTTGGTTTTGTTATTGTTCAGTCACTTCAATCATGTCTGACTCCTCATGACCCCATTTGGGGTTTTCTTCTCCAGCTCATTCTACAGATGAAGAAACTGAAGCAAATAGGATGAAGTGACTTGCCCAGGGTCACACAGCTAATAAGTGTCTGAGGCTGAATTTGAACTCAGGTTCTCCTGACTCCAGGCCTGGTACTTCACCACCTAGCTGCCCTAAATAGAGTGGTGTGACAGGCCAAAATTTGAACGAAATCGTTGGTTTCATTAAAAGAGGCATAATGCCCAGGAGAAGGGAGGTGACAAACCTGTTATACTCTGTCTTGGTCACAATACAGCAATAATACTGGATTTCCAATGACATTTTTTTTGGAGGGGAGAAGGTAAGGCAATTGGGGTTACGTGACTTGCCCAAGGTCATACAGCTAGTATGTGAAGTGTCTGAGGCCAGATTTGAACTCAGGTCCTCCTGACTCCAGGACTGGTGTTCTATTCACTGCACCACCTAGCTGCCCCTCAGGTGACTTATTTCAATAATGATAATAGTAACAGCTATATTTATATAGCACTATGTGCCAGGAACTGTGCTAAGGGCTTTACAAATATTATCTCATTTGATACAACAACCCTGGGTGATAGGTGCCTTTATGATCCCTTTTTTACAATTGAAGAAATTGAGGCAGAGGTTAGGTAACTTGCCCAGGGTCACAGAGGTAGTAAGGATCAGGACAGATTTGAATTTGGGTCTTCCTCACTCTATCCACGATTTATTGAAAAGCTGGAGACCTTCAAGAGGAGGCTAATCAAGTTAGTGAAGAGACTTGAAAACCATCTTATATGATTAATGATGTGAATTGTCATAGAGAAACACAGTTCTCCCACATAGACTCATGAAAATATAAGAAATGTAGGTGATGTTTTTAAAAAATAATATTAAAAATTATTTTTAAAAAGGAAGGAAGGAAAGGAGGGAATAAAAAAAGGAAAAATAAAAATAAATAAGAAAAAAGAAGGAGGGGCGGCTAGGTGGCGCAGTGAGTAGAGCGCCGGCCCTGGAGTCAGAAGGACCTGAGTTCAGATCCAGCCTCAGACACTTAATGTATGCACAAACAAAAAACCTAGCCATGTGACCTTGGGCAAGTTACTTAACCCCAATTGCTCTCCAAAAAGCAAAAAAAAAAAAAAAAAAAAGGAAAGGAAGGGAGGAAAGGAGGAAAGGAAAAAATGAGGAAAGAAAGAAGGAAGGAAGGAAAGAAAAGGAAAAGAAAGGGAGGAAAGAAAGAAGGAAGGAAGGAGAGAAAGAAAGAAAGGAGAGAGAGAGAGAGAGAGAGAGAGAGAGAGAGAGAGAGAGAGAGAGAGAGACTCCACCTGGCAGACACCAATCTCCAGGCACCTTCATCCCAGAATCCTAATTGCAACTTTGAGGCTCATTTAGACTATGAGCTTCTTCATACTTGGAACTGTTCCTGCCCTATATCTGGCAGATTTCTACATCCTGCTCTCCTTAGCCCTGTGATTCAGAGTCCCTCTGTGTTGAGGCAAACCCCCTTCTGCTCTGCTCTTTCCCCCTCCACTCTCATTCTCATCAAACCCTGCCCTAGCTCTCCCCTCACCCAGTCTCCTCTGTGCTCTGATTTCTCTGTGTCCTCTGGAATCTCCGATCTGGTATTAGCAGACCCCCCACCTAGCCACTTCTCGTCTTCATCCTCCTTCCATCACAGGAACATGACTCTTCTGAAGGTACTTGATCCATTATCACCCTCCCCAGAGTTGGCTAGCTCTTCCTTCTCTCCTGACCCCCTCCCCCTAACACACACGGGGCCACGAAGAGGTCAGCATACTCTGTGCTCCCCACCACCACTTCTGGACTCTCCCTGTACCATCATCAATCAGCAGCCTCTCCTCCTTTGAAGTTCACTCCATCCATCTCTATCATCCAGTTAAAATCCTCGCTTCTATTATCTACCTCCAAGGTTACTTGTCGTCTTTCTCAACAAATTCTGCACCTGGTTCACAGACTCCCTCCCTCTTCACTTCACCCTCTGTCCCACCCCCACCATCCACCTTCTTCATTCCTGCTCCTCAGCTGCTGAAGCTGCCAAGAAAGTCATGAAACTGTCAGCTGGGGCCCCATACAAATTTATCCTCATTGCTGCATAGCAATCCTTTGACTCATCTCTGACTGTCTCTTTTTTTAAAATGTTTTGATGCTCTTTTTTTAATATCCCTGTCATTTAATAATGACTCTCTACCTCCAATTGAATCCTCCTTTGTAAAAAAAAAAATCTTTCTTTAAAAATACAGTTAAGGGGCAGCTAGATGGCACAGTGAATAGAGCACCAGCCCTGGAGTCAGGAGGATCTGAGTTCAAATCTGGCCTCAGACACTTAACACTTACTAGCTGTGTGACCTTGGGCAAGTCACTTAACCCCAATTGCCCTGCCTTCCCCCCTCCAAACAAAGAAAAAAAATGACCCATGATCTTTTAATTGTGAAATTCAATAGCACTTATGGGGGAGGTAATTGGGGTTGAGTGACTTGCCCAAGGCCACACAGCTAGTAAGTGTCTGAGATCACATTTGAATTCGGGTCCTCTTGACTCGGGGGCCTATGCTCTATCAACTACACCACCTAGCTGCCCCAAGCAGTGGCATTTTCGGAGTGCTTGTCCTCCTTGACATTTCTAAGCTTTTGACACTACTGTCCACCCTCCTTCTGGAAACTCTTGCCTCCTTCCACATCCATTGCATTCTTCTCTCCAGGCTCCCCTCCTACCTGCCTGACCACTTCTCAGTCTCTTGCTAGATGAACATCTATCTCCAGTTCCCCAAGCCTGGGTGTCTCCTGAGACTGCCCTGGGCAGCTTCTCTGTCTTGATGATCTCATTCTCTACCATGGGTTCAATTATCACATCTATTCAGATGACTCCCAGATCTATAAATGCAACCCTGCTCCCTCTCCTGCAGCCGTCCTGCATCCTCAGCTGTTTTCTTCACTTCTCCATACACATCACCACCTCTGACCAGCACCTCAGACTCCATATATCCCAAACTGAACTCATCCCCCCCACTTGCCTCACCTCCAAATGCTTCCTATTTCTGTTGAAGATGGCACCATCTTCTCATATTTGACTTTCCACCTCTCAATGCACCACATGCCTAAGTCTAATCAGTCTTCAATTTCTATCAGTTCTATCTCCATGACATTTAGTTATATCATTGTTCAGTGGTTTTTCAATCATGCCCGACTCTTCATGACCCCATTTGGAATTTTCTCAGCAGGGATACTGGAATGGTTTGCCTTTTCCTTCTCCAGCTCATTTTATGGATGAGGAAATCTGAGGCAAGCAGAGTGATGTGACTTGCCCAAGGTCACATAGCTAGTAAGCATCTGAAGCCAGATTTGAAATTGAAGATGCTTCCTGACTCCAGGTCCAATGCTCTAATCCCAGGGGTGGGGAACCTGTGGCCTCAAGATCACATGTAGTCCCTCTAGGTAAAGTGCCGCCCTTTGGCTGAAATTTGTTTTGGGAAGCTTGGATTAAGTCAAAGGGCTGCACTTGAGGACCTAGAGGCCACAGGCTCCCACTTGTGACCTAAGGCCACAGGCTCCCACCCCTGCTCTAACTGTTGGGCCATCTAGCTGCCCCTTGTTTTATAGATACAAAATATAGATAGCATCTGCCCCTGATCTCTGCTAATCTACCTCCCAAGCGCAGGCCCTAGGGTTTCTCAAGACTTTTACTGTGCTGTGGTAGGCGACCTCAGCTCCATCCTGACTTCACACACTGCAGTACCCCAAATTCCCCCAGATTCTAATTCCTAATGGATCTCTTCATCTTCTCTCACCAGCCTCTCCGATCCATCTTTTACATTGCCGATACAAATTTTCCTAAGGCATAGTTCTGCCCATATTATTCACCTCTTCAAAAGCCTCCAGTGGCTCCTTATAAGCTCTTCATAGAAACCTTGCATTCCAGGCCCCTCATGGCCTGTCTCCCCCCTACCTTTCCAGCCTCATGCCATATCCTTCCCCATCTTCACCTTGTAAAATCTTCATTCAGGGCTCAGTTTGGTGCCATTTCCTAGAACATCCCTCTACCCCCACCAACTGAAAGTGTTCTAGATTTCCATCCATTTTCCCAGAGCACTTTGCATCTTTTCCTTGGCCCTATTACATCCCATAACAATAGCAACTGCTAGCATTTCTATAGCGCTTGCAGTTCTCAAAGTGCTTTAAAAATATCATCTCATTTTATTCTCACAAAAATCCTTGGAGATAGATTCCATTATTATTCCCATTTTTGTTGTCTTTTGGGGAAGGCAGAGAAATTGGGGTTAAGTGACTTGCCCAAGGTCACACAGCAGGTAAGTGTCTGAGGCTGGATTTGAACTCAGGTCTTCTTGACTCCAGGTCTGAACACCTCACCGCTTAGCTGCCTAATACATCACACTCTATGTTATCCTTCTCTGTGAGTATGGACATTAAGACTCTCATTTTACTGATGAAGAAACTGAGGGCCAGAGAGATTGTGAGATAATGTATATAAAGCGCCTTGTAAACTTTAAAATACTATATAAATGGGAGGTAGTGTCAGTACTGGTATTATTAAGCAAGTAAGGAAGTATTTATTAAGCACCTATTATGTGTCAAGTATTGAGTGAGGTGGTGGGAATATAAAGATAGAAATGAAATTATCCATGCCCTCAAGGAGTTTATATTCTGTAGGAGACGCAGGGGATACCAGGCACACATATAAATAATCATAATTGCTAGAGTTTTAAGGTTTGTAAAGCACTTTACAAAAATTATTTCATTTGATCCTCATAATAGGTGAAGTAGGTGCTGTCAATTATCCCCACTTTGTAAATAGGGAAACTGAGGCAAGCAGAAGTTAAATGATTTGTCTAATTTCTCTATTTACATAAATATGACATATATACATATGTGTGTATATGTATATGTGTGTGCATATATATATATAATTGCCCTGAATTTACTTTATGTGTGTGTGTGTGTGTGTATGAGATAATGTATATAAAGCACCTTATAAACTTTAAAATACTATATAAATGGGAGGTAGTGTCAGTACTGGTATTATTAAGCAAACAAGGAAGCATTTATTAAGCACCTATTATGTGTCAAGTATTGAGTGAGGTGGTGGGAATATAAAGATAGAAATGAAATTATCCATGCCTTTCATGATTACAAACACTTTCTATATCCATATATATAGTAAATTCAGGGCAATTTCTTTGGGAAAAGCACTCACAGCTCACAATAGCAATGCTGAGAGTATTAGCATATGGATTATTTGGTCAAGGTCATACAGCCAACAAGGAGTAATTATCAGGATTTTGCTGAGAGAAGACCCTACACAAAGGTACATATTTACACACAGATATTCTGCTATCCTACCCCAACCTAGTCTGTCCTGGGTGTTTCCCTTACTTTATCCTTCTATGTTCCCAAGGTGCCCCCAACTTCTGAGAAGGAGGAAGAGGAGGAAGAGCAGGAGGAGGAAGAGGAAGAGGAGGAGAAGGAGGAGGAGGAGGAGGAGAAGAAGAAGAAGAAGAAGAAGAAGAAGAAGAAGAAGAAGAAGAAGAAGAAGAAGAAGAAGAAGAAGAAGAAGAAGAAGAAAGAGGAGGAGGAGGAAGGGGAAAGGAGGAGGAGGGGGGAAGGAGGAGGGAGAGGAAGAAGGGAGGAGGAGAATTCACAGTTTTACAGCCTTTCATTATTACACTTTATTGATATTATCTCATTGGATGCTTACAATGACCCTGAAACATACTAGAAGGCAGGTGTTATCATGATCCCTCCTTCCAATTTTACAGTGAAGGAAACTGAGTCCTAGAGAGAAAAGAACCATGGGAAGAATACTGACTCTAGAGTCAGAGGCCTGGGTTCAAATCCTACCTGAGACACTTGTTACCTGTGTGATCTTAGGCAAGTGGTTTTATCCCCCTGGGTGTCAGTTTCTTTGGACTAGGGGCCATTTGAGGACTCTTCCCAGCTTTGATATGTGATTTATTGACTTTGTAATAACGCAGCAAGTCTCTGACCCACGTCTCCTGCCTCCCAGGGCGGTGTTCTTCTCATAACACCTGGTTGCCATTCCTTAACCTCAGAGGCCAGCAACAAAGATGCCTCCCCTGGGTGCCCCGGGAGCTGCTGGGTTGCAGCGATGTTCCTGTCTGTGCTATCTTTATAGAGTCCCTCTATCTTGAGCCCATTTATCTCTCTATCCTGCTGTTCTGCAACCATCTTCCCTTCACACCCTTCCTTCCAATACTTGTTCTGCCCTGATGCTCCTCTCCTTTTGCCAGAGAGAGATAAGGGAGACAGCTGGGTATGTATTCAGCGTTATTTCACACTGACTCCTGCTCCTTGCTTCTTTATCCCCCTGCCTCCCCCTCTCACCTCCCCTTCCCTGCCCCCTCCTCTCCCCTCCCCTCCCCCTGCCTCCCTCTCTCACCTCACCTCCCCACCCTCCACTCCTTTTCCTGTCTCTGTTTGGGTTGAATGCTTACTAAACATGAGCACCTCTAACATGTGGAAAGAGAGAAATAGAGAGAGAGAGAGAGAGAGAGAGAGAGAGAGAGAGAGAGAGAGAGAGAGAAAGACAGAAAGGAGATAGGGGGCCGGGGGGGACAAAGAAGTGATGCAACCGCAGAGGAGAAGAAAGAGAAAGCTGGACAGGTAGACACAAACAGAAAGAACCTTGGACAGACAGAGAGGAGGAGAAAGGTGATGGGGAGACTCACAGAAAGCCAGAGAACCTGAGAGGGGGCAAAGATGAGTGGAAAGAAGCATACAACATACACACACACACACAGATACATACACAAACACATATACACAAACATACATGCACACAAACATACGTGGACACAAACACACACATACACACAAACACACATATACAGCAGAATCATCAGACTGAGGGCAGAAACAGTCTGAGAAGCAGAGAAGGGATAGAGAAACACAAGGTACACAGAAGGGTCAGAGATAGATGGTGAGAGAGTTACACAGAGAAGGGGCAGACATAATACCCAGACAAAAGGGCAGAGAGGAGACACAGAAGAAAAACTAGATATACAGAGAGAAATAGGAAGAACAAAAGATGCATAGAAAGCAGGACAGAAACATACACACAGAGAAGAAAGAGTAAAGGTACAATGAGGGGCCAGGGGCCAACACACAGAAAGGGGGGAAAAACTGATACAAAGAAAGACAGAGATGAATGGAGGGAGACAGGGTCTAAAGAAGCCAGCCCCACATAAGAGTTTAGAAATGATTCTACCAATTGAGTTTCTAGAGTGGAAAGCTGTACTCCCTCTCCATAACTCTCTCTCTCTCTCTCTCTCTCTCTCTCTCTCTCTCTCTCTCTCTCTCTCTCTCTTTCTGTCTATGTCTCTCTCCTCCTCTCAGAATCGCAACCGTATTAGGGAGATTGGGGTCCACAAGGATGCTGCCACCAGTCCCAACCTGGCCGGCCTCTCTGGAATATCTCAAATTCCCCAGACTCTGTTAGGACCAACAGAAGTCCTCTTCCCCACCCTTCACCTTACCCACTTTGTAACTAATCACTAAAAACAATGTTTCCCTCCAAGAGGATGTAAGCTCCTTGAAGTCAGGGACTGTGGGTTTTATCTTTGTATGTCCAGAACCCAGGACAGTGCTTCTTGTATCAATTGGGTAACGGCTACCAACTTACAGTATATGAACGTTGATGGGATACTATTATTCGGTGAGAAAGTACAAACAGGATGATTTCAGAAAAAAACGGAAAAGACTTGACTAATACATAGTGAAATGAGCAAAATCAGGAGCAAAATTTACACAATAGCAATGACTTTGTAAGGACAAACATTTATGAGAAGTCTGAGCAATGCAATGACCAGACATGATTCCACAGAACCCATGAAAAAGGATGTTATCCATCGTTTTGTTTGTTTGTTTGGTGGGGTTTTTTTGGTTGTTGTTGTTGGTTTTTATTTTTTTCTTTTTGGAGGTGGGAAGGAAGGGCAATTGGGATTAAGTAAGTGACTTACCCAAGGTCACATGGCTAGTAAATGTTAAGTGTTTGAAGCCGGATTTGAACTCAGGTCCTCTTGACTCCAGAGCCAGTGCTCTATTCACTGTGCCACCTAGCCGCCTCTATTACCCACCTCTTAACAAAGAGGTGATGGACTCAGGGGGCAAGGCCAGCACAGAAATTTGTTTTGGTTAATTATGCATGTATGCTACAGGGGTTTTGTTTTTTTTCTCAAGTGAAATCAAGCAAAAGATATTTTTATATTAGCAGAAAGAAAGAAAGAAGAAAAGAAAAGGAAGAAGAAAATTATACTTCGATTTGCATGCAGACCTCATCACTTCTTTCTCTCTGGAGGTAGATAGTATTTTTTCCAGCATGAATCCTTTGGGGATTTTTATTAGCTGAAAAAATTAAGTCTTAAAAAATGCTTTTTGAAAGCAGGAATGAACAAAGAAAATAAGATGTGTATAGAGATTAGGACACAAATTGCAGTATTCCAAAAGTATATTGCAAATTTTCTCTCGATTACCTCTAGGTTGGCTCACCCAAAAGTTTCTTTTTTCTGTTTCCCAAGAATTTAAAAATTCCAACTCAACTTAAAAAAATATGAGGTTTATTTCTCTCTCTTCCCTTCTTTCCTTCTTCCCTGATTCCCACCTTTTAAACCTTAAATCTGTGCTTGAGGTACCTGGTAGCACAATGGATAGAGTGCTTGGCTTGTAGTTAAGAAGACCTGAATTCAAATCTGACCTCAACCACTTATCAACTGTGTGACCCTGGGCAAGTCACTTAACCTCTGTTTCATTTTCCTCAATTTAAAATGAGGGTAACAACACTTGTGTGACCCTTGACAAGTCTCTTAACTTTGTTTGCCTCAATTTCCTCCCCTGTAAAATGGGAATAACAACCTACCTCCTTGTTGTAAAACTCAAATGAAATAGTATTTGTAAAAGTGTTTTTAGCACTGTGCCTGGCACACAGTAGGTGCATAATTAATGCTTTTTTCCTCTCACCTATGCTTTTGTGATTGAAGAGGGAGATCAGTATCAGCTCCCCTCAAATGATTGTGCTATATCTCTCCTTTATAACTGTAATTTCCTAGGAAGGCTAGGCTATTTTTGTCTACCTCCTCATCACACACTAATACCACAATCCCCTGGCAGTCTAGCTTCTTGCCCCTCTGCTCACATGAAACTGCTCTATCAAAAGAGATCTATCACCTTTTAATGGGAAATCCAGCAGCACTTGATCTGGGGAGTTATGTGGTCAAAGTTATGAACTAAGATTATTTTGAATGAAGAATTGGAGGAGAGAAGGCTTATGGTCAAGAAGATGATTTAGAAGACTTTCACAGTTGTCCTGATGAGCAGTAATAAGGGCCAAGTAGTGTGGGGGCAGTGAAAATGAAGAGGAGGGAACAGATTGAAGAGTTATCAGCTAAGCCAGTGGAGTCAAATTCAAATAGAAAGGGAGTTACCAACTTGTACCTAAGGATCCCTGTGGTGCATATTGTCTTAGAAAACTACAAATTAACATTGTCTATATTATGTAAAATTTCACTTATCTTGTTAAATATTTCCCAATTACATTTTAATCTGATTCAGTCCATACTTGAGAGTATTTCGGGCTGCCTATAGGTCTTCTGTTTGACTTCTCTGAGCTAAGCCATTGACATTAACCAGTTAGATGTAGACCTTTGGGGGGAAGATAGGGAGAGAAGGGTAAACCATGATGCCAAAGTTTCATGCCTGGACAATGAGAAAGATTGGGATAGAATGAATGAATAGAAATAGGGAAGGGTAGGTCTAGTGGAGAAAACAATGAATTCAGTTTTGGATAAGTAAAGTCTGAGATGCTACCAGGAAATCCAGAGGAAGATCCCAAGCAGGCTGCTTGAGAGAGAGGACTAGAGCTCACGTGTGCCTCTGTGTGTGTATCTCCAGCCCAGCCACGTATAGGTATATATACACACATATCCCAGTCAGACATATGTATATGTATATGTATACATACATATATATCCCAGTCACATACATGTATATATAATATCTACCCCATATACACACATGTATACATATGTATACACATATACCCTAGTCACTTATGTATATATACATATATATGCATACATCCATACATGTATATTAATCACAAAAATGTTCAACCCAGTCGCACGTATGTGTGAGTGTGTTTGGGAAGCAACTGCAAGGGATGAAAATTGAAGCCATGAGGGACGAAGGGTTTGACAAGGAGCAAATCGTAGAGAGAAAAGAGAAAGAGAACTGGGGACCAAACAAAGCAAGCAGCAGTTTGTGTCCTGAGGTACACAGTTACATCAACAATGGGTGAGATACAAAGACACAGACTGAGGTCATTTCTGTATAAATGGGAAGGAGAATTGAATTAATTTCACTAAATAGAGAGAGAGAGCTCCTACTGTTTTAAGCACTGTTCTAGAGGCGATAAGGGTACAAAGATGGACCAGGATTAGTGCCTACCCTCAGTCTATTAAGGTCAGGGAAAGATAGACACAAGATAAACATATGATGGGGCAGCTAGGTGATGCAGTGGATAGAGCACTGGGCCTAGAGTCAGACTCATCTTCCTGACTTCAAATCTGGCCTCAGACATTTACTAGCTGTGTGACCCTGAGCAAGTTACTTAACCCTGTCTGCCTCAGTTTCCTCACCTGTAAAATGAGCTGGAGAACGAAATGGCAAAACACTCCTGTATCTTTGCCAAGAAAACCCTAAATCTGGGGCAGCTGGGTGGTACAGTGAATAGAGCACCAGCCCTGGAGTCAGGAGGACCCGAGTTCAAATTCTGCCTCGGACACTTGACACTTAACTAGCTGTGTGACGTTGGACGAGTCATTTAACCCCAATTTCCTTGGCATTCCCCCCTCCAAAAAAAAAACCCAAATGGGGTCACAAAGAGTCAGACACAACTGAAAACCAATAAACAAAAAACAACATATTTTAAGAAGAGGCTCTAAGAGCCATCAGGATAAGGAGACACCATTTCCAGCAGGATTATTGAGGGAGAGTATCAGCAAGGAGATGACATTTGAGCTGAACCTTGAGGGATGGGCAGGATTAAGACAGGCAGAGACCAAGCCTGGGGAACAGCATAAATGAAGGCAAAAAAGAGAAAAGGTGGGTGAGGCATTAGCAAAATGGTAAGTAGTTCATTTTGTTTATGCCCTCCTTAAAGGGGCTAGTGCTATGCCTTACACATAGTGGGGACTTTTAAGATCTCAGTTAAACTTTGAAAGACTCAAGAATTCTGATCAATGCAAAGATCGATGATCCTACGATGAAGCCAACTACCCACGTCCTGACAGAGAGGGTACACATACTGAGGCTGCAGAAGGAAACATATCATGGAATGAGCCGATTAGGTAATTTGCTCTGATTAATTTTATATATTTGTTACAAGGGGGTTTGGGTTTTTTTTTTCACGAGGGGACAGGAAGTAGGGAGAAGAGAAAATAGATTTTTTTGTTAATTGAAAGAAAATAAAATTTTAAGTGCCTGTTGAATTTCTTTGAATTGTATCTTGGAGTCAAGCCAGAGAGGATCTTGAATGGCAGGTTAAGAGAATAAAATGCACTTCCTTAAAATAACTCAAAACAGACTTCGGTGACTATGTTTGTACACAGCTATATGCATGTAGTATACTCATTAGATTGTAAGCTCTTTGAGGACAGGGACTGTATTCCTGCTTTTATTTTATTCCAGTGCTTGGCACAGTACCTAGCACACAGTAGGCACTTAAATGCTTATTGACTGTTTAAAACTTGGTCATGCTCTATTTAAATGTGCAAATAAGAAAGCACAAACCTTTGTAAAGAACATTAGACTGAGCATCAGGATTCAGTTCTATCCCGTTTCTACTACTTGGTATGTGACCTTGACTTTTCCCCTCTCTAGCCCTCTATTTCTCAATCTGTAAAGTATATGGGTTGAACCAGATGTATCTAAAGTGACTTCCTGGTAGAAATCTTGCATTTCTTTAAAAAAAAAAAAGTCTGGGGGGGGGGTGCACGGAAAGGAGTACATACCTTTTGAAGGGAGGGGTCTATGTCAGAGGCCAGGATCTATAGGGACTTCAGGCAAAGTCATTATTAGGAATTCTTCCCTCTCCTGCAAAAAATTGTTTTGGTAGAGGTATGTTGTTTTTCAGTCATGTCTGACTCTTTGTGACCTCATCTGGGGTTTTCTTTTTTATATAATTAATTTATTCATTTTTAGTTTTCAACATTCTCTTCCATAAGATTTTGAGTTTTAAATTTTCTCCCCTTTCCTCTCCTCCCCCCTCCCCAAGACGGCATGCAATCTGATACAGGCTTTACTTATACACTCACATTAAACACATTTTCACATTGGTAAAGATGTAAAGAAGAATTAAAACCAATGGGAGGAACCACGAGAAAGAAGAAATAAAACAAAACAATAAAAGAAAACGAGAGCACATAGTCTGCTTCCATCTGCGTTCAGACTTCAGAGTTCTTTCTCTGGGTGGGTAGCATTTTCCATGGTGAGTCTTTTGGAGTTGTCTTAGGCATTTGGGGTTTTCTTGACAGTGATACTAGAGCCATTTCCTTCTCCAGCTCATATTATAGATGAAGAACTAAGGCAAACAGGAATAAATGACTTATCCAGAGTCACACTGCTAGGAAGTATCTAAAGCCAGATTTGAACTCAGGATGATGAGTCTTCCTGACTCCAGACCCAGGACTCCATCCATTTCACCACCTAGCCACCTGGTAGAGGTACAGGGGGGTACAGAAAGCAATCCAACTGCAAGTTTAGTCATAAGGGCAGAGAAGGTGGCCTGTCCCCCGAAGACTGTTGTCCTGACTACTGAAGGGATTTGGGGAAAAGATAAGCCCTAAGAGAAGGACAATGGGGTGAGGAAGCCTAGGTAAAATTGTGCTAAGTGATAGTATAGTTGCTGTTGGGAAGAATCCACTCTGACCTAGATGTCATCTCCTTGCAACAAAGTCCCATTTGCTCCACCCTAGTTACAGCTTTCTGTAATTTTTTCCTAGAAATCTAACCAGTGCCCTTAGATCTGTTTTTCTTTTTAGCTGAGAGAAGAGGAAAGGAAACAAGCATTTATTAAGTACCTATTGTTTGCCAGGCACTGTGCTAATTGCTTAAAAATATTATCTCATCTGATTCCTCAGAATAACTCTGGAAGTAGGTACAAATATTATCCCCATTTTATAGTTGAGGAACCCAAGACAGAGAGAGGTTAAATGACTTGTCCAGAGAGTGTATGAGGTCCAATTTGAACTCAGGTCTTCCTGGCTCCAGGTCCAGTGCTAAATCCACAACGCCACCTAGCTGTCTAGGGATGCTAGAGAGTGAGGAGAAAGGTGAAGAAGACAACTCTCCACCACCTCACCTGAAAGAAAAGGGAAGAAATACAGAGAAAGGGCTCAATTCCAGAGGGAATTTCCAGTCATGATCCTGGCCTCAGCAAGCTTTAGATCTAATGGAAGAGTCCAGAGGAATAGGTCAGATGCAGAGTCAACAAAGGAAAAGAGTCCTAGAACATGGGATGATAAAACTGGGAGGTCTTAGAGACCATTTAGTCCAGGACCCTCAGCTCCACTGAGGAAAAAACTGAAATCCTGATGGTTCAAGACCTGGCCCTGTCACCTGCTATTTCAGTGACCTCTGGTACTAAAGGTCCCCTTTCTGAGTTCCAGTTTCTTCTGTCAAATGAGGAGGCTGGACTAGATGATCCCTTAGACCCCTTCAATTCAATGAGAAAATTGGGATTAGAAACCAGACCTCCTGTCAGCTGGGGCAGTGCCCATCACCATTAAGTTATTCCTGCAGAAGGAATCAAACAAACAAAAAATTTACCAAGGGCTTACTATGTGCCAGGCACTGTGCCAAGTGCTAGGGATACAAATAGAAAAAGAAAGGGATTGTGAGAGGGAGAAAATGTTTGTTAATGGAAAAATAAAATTCTAAAAGAGAATTCCTGCCCTCAAGGATCTTACTTTTTTCTTTCCTTTCCTTTCCTTTTCTTCTCTTTTCTCTTTTTCTTTATTTTTTAAAAGGCTCTTACACTGTATTAGATGGAGACAACACACAGAAGGAATAATGGTCAGGAAATGGTAAAGTCACAGGGTGGAGCCATAGGGCAATCAATTTCCCTTCCCAGAATCGATGGTGGTATTGTTGATCTGATCACTGTTCACAGAGCAAGAGGTGAAAGAGAGAGCTGTCTGGAGGAGGAGGCTTCTATTTTCCAGAGCCAAGGCAAGAAGCGGTAGATCAGTCCAGCTCTGGAGTTAGAGGATATGAGTTCAAATCTTACCTCTGACACTTTCTGCCTATGTGGTCACAGTATGTCACTTACGCTCCATGGAACTCTCTGAGTAAATTCTTACCTTCATATATAACATGAAGAGGTTAGACTACATAGTAGTCTAGAATCTTTTCTAGCTTTAAATCTGTGATCCTAATCCTTTGCTGTTCATTCATTTCAGTAGTATCAACTCTTTGTGACCCCACAAAGATACTGATATTTTCACAAAGATACTGAAAGTTTGCCATTTCCTTCTCCAGCTCATTTTGTAGATGAGAAAACTGTGGCAAACAGGGTTAAGAGACTTGCCCAGGGTCGTACAGCTAAAGTGTTTAAGGTCAGATTTGAACTCAGGTCTTTCTGACTCCAGGACCAGTGCTCTATCCATTGAGCCACCTAGCTACCCCTCTCCTAATCCTGCTCTGCCAATAATTTACTGTCATAGGATTTAGCTCTTGTAATGGATCTCTGAAACTACCTGGTTCGATCCCCTCCTTTTGTAGATGGGGAAACTAAGGCACAGAAAGGGTAATTCACTTGGGCAATATGCAGAAGAGCTGAGACTCAAACCCAGGTCCCTGGTTCCAAATCTAATGTTTCTTCTGTTTTATAATGCTCAGCAACCTTAGTAAGTTTCTGGCCCCTGGGGGGGCAGGGATAGAGTATGGCTAAGATATGCATGATTGAAGTAGACTAGGACTAGAGACCATGAGAGCTGAGGAGATTGGAGACCTAGGAGGCCAAGGACTTTGGTGAAGGCTCCTTCATTTTCAGAGGATCAATGACATCTAGACAAACAATGGACTGACCTGCATTTGAATTGAAATTAAGTGGGGCAGATTTGTACAAAACTGTCAATGTCATTCCTTCACTTTCAGAGTCATTGAAGTCCAGGGGCGAGACAAAGGTGAAGATGACCAGCAATGGCCCAGGGTGCCCTCCATAGTGCCTGCTTCAGCCACCTCTATGGCCGCTGGCACTGTGTGTTCTCCTCCCACCAAGGGAAGTCTTCACAGACTTGGAGTAAACATCCCCCTAACTCGCCTATGGGTCTGAGACCTGTCAGGTACCCTCAGACAGGTTTAGACCGTCTGCAAAAACAGTTTCCTGTGGTATGTGCACGCTACAGCTTCTTGGAGCCCCAGGTGTGAGCTGAGTGCCAGGTAGACAGCACAGGTGGATTGGCAGCCCTCCCACCAAAGGAACTGGTCCTCCCCGAACATCCCATATATGTAAGTAAACTAGAGACTAACTTACTGGGGAAGAGGGAGATTAATCAGGGACAAGGTGAGGGGAAAAGAGAGTAAGTGGGCTATAACCCGCAGGCAGGCATCTGGGAGAGAAAGTTTGCCATCCACCTTCCAAGAACCGAATCAAGTCTCTGAGATGTTGCCCTTGGCGACCCTCGGCAGTTCTATACTTTCTGCAGATTTGATAATGCTACTTGTGTATTTAGCCCCTGACAAGTAACTTTTGCTGTCAGTGTCTTCATTTCCCCATCAATAAAATGAAGGCATTGGATTTTTTAGGGGTTGGAACTTTCTAACTCTAAATCAAAGGACTCTAGAATACAGAAGGGCACCTTCCATAGAAGAAGAGCCTGGGTTAAGGGCTCTGAGGCAGGAGAAGGGAAGACAGAGTAAGTCTGTCCTAAGAGAAGATCTCAATAAAGGAGTGAGCTAAGGTAAAGCTATCTGTATGGATGGGGATTCTGTGCTGAGGATTAGGGGTAAATTCTACCAATGGAGACCACCTAGAACTTAAGGGAGGCTGGAGTTTGTGTGAAGGGAAAGGCAAAGAAGAATAGGCAGGGTCCTCTCTGAAGAGCTCATGGATTAGGGCCAGAGACCAGTGGGACACAGTGACAGAAAGACCTGGAAATCAAGAAATTTGCTTTGGAGGTCTTGCCTTCACCTCCTGTATCTCCATCTCCCCAGATGCTGTCAGAAATGGGGCAGAAATCATAAGGCTGCCTCACCCTCTCTTGGAAGGGTGGGGTTTGGTAGGTGGCAAAGGATGGGGGTGATGTACAAATCTGAGGTGATGCAGGGACTAGAACAAAAGACTTTGAATAAGAAAGACCTGAGTTTGAATTCTGTCTCAGGCACTTAATGGCTAAGTAATTCCGGACAAGTCTGCCTGCCTCAGTTTCTTCATCTGTAAATGGCACCTACTCCCAGAGTTGTTGAAAGAATCAAATGAGACAGTGCCTGTGAAACGCTTTTCAAACCTTACAATGTTTGGTAAATCAAAGCTATTATTATCTCAGTGGCCCCAATAGGAAGAGATTAAAAAAAACAATAACTAAATTCTTTAGGGTCTCTTATTAACAAAAAGTATTAATAAGTTGTTATTAATAATTAATTACCATAGATAAATTATAAATAAATGTATTAACACAAATTAGAAGATTTGGGAAGGCAGTGACTAGATCTGGAGTCAAAAGACCTAGGCTATAATATCAGCTTCTACTCCTCATTAGCCCAGTGACCTAGAGCAAATTGCTACCCCCTCTCCATGCCTCAGTTTCCCCATTTGTAGATTAGGTCTTGTCTATAAGCCATTCCAGGTCTAGATTAATCAATAGACAAGTATTTATCAAGCATTCATCATGTTTTAGGCACTGCCCTAGGTGCTGGGCTCATAAACAAGGCCTAGTCTCCAGGAGTTTACTAGGGGGAGACAACCAATGAATACAAAACTATACACAGAATAAATAGAAAGAGAATAAATAGATCCTAATAGAAAATAGGAGCAGCTGGGTGGGGCAATGGATAGAGTGCCCAGCCTGGAGTAAGGAAGACCTGAGTTCAAATCCAGCCTCAGACACTTACTAGCTATATGGCCCTGGGCAAGTCATTTTACCCTGTTTGCCTCAGTTTCCTCATCTGTAAAATGAGCTGGAGAAAGAAATAGCAAGCTGTTCCAGCATCTTTATCAAGAAAACCCCAAATGTGGCCACAAAGAGTTGGATACAACTAAAACCACTGAATACTAAGATTGTCTCTGGTAGAAGGCTCCAACACATGTTCAATGATGGTGGGTAAGAAGGTTCAAGAGCTTCTCCCCACGGAGAGAAGAAGGACAGGGGCAAGGGAATCTGAAAGACCCTCACTCACTATACATGGAAATATCAGGAAAAAAACTGAAATAAGAAAAAGAGAGAAACCAGACATACTCCAACTTTCCTGCCTCTCTGACTCCATTGCGGGAACAAGGAAGATTATGACAATTTGAGATACTTTAGACTTTTTTTTGTTTATTTGCTTCTGGCCTCACCAAAAAAAACTGGTGTAGACTGTACCTCAGGGCAGACTGAAGACCCCAGCACTGAGTAGGTCAGGCAGCACTGGTGAGCCAGGGCCAGGTCCCAGACCTGGTGCTTCGTGACTTACCAGACTGTCACTTGCTGTGGGCACTAGCAGCTAGGCAGTGAGGAGCTCCCCAAGAGAGCAGCCTGCTGATCCAAGGTCGGTGGGGCTGGCCAAGAGTGAGCAGAACTAATACAGCAGGTGTGCGGCCCAGCTATGAGCTAGGAACAGGTGTGCCCTGATCTGAGACATACAGGCTCAGAGCACAGGGAAGAAGGGGGCAGAGGCCCTGGAAGCTGGAAGGCAGGAACAGAAACAGAGATTATCAAAAGGATAAAGGACACTGGGCTGGAGGGGCTGAGATGTATAGCAGCTGGGATAAGGACAGAAAATGGAGAGGATGGAGAGAAAGACCCAGAAACAAAAAAAGATAGAGAGACAGGAAAGGACAGAGACAGAGTTAGGGGAAAGGAGAGAGAGCCAGAGATGTGGGAGTCAGGCAGAGAAAGAGAGACATTTGGAGACAAAAAACAAACAGGGACCTAATATTAAGGTTTTCAAAGGGAGGGAGAAAAAAGGGAAACATAAAATGAGGGGCTGAGCAGGGAGGGAGAGGCTCCCTAGGGTTCAGGGAGCCACATAAGGTCACCAGGGTGCCCCCAGGCAGTCTCTCCAATACATCCCGAGTGATTTCATAATATCACTCACAAACCTCCCTAAGGGCTGGATGTGGGCCCTGGCAGGGGAGGATGGGGCAAAGGAAGAGAAGGAAAGAGAAGGCACATTCACCTCCAGGTCACTTACAGTCTAATGGACAGAGGTATAACTAGGAATTTTTGCCACTGAGGTAAGTGATATAAATCATGCCTAGGACAACCAGCATGTAAAGTGCCCTCTGTTGAAGGAATAGGGGAAAGCAGGAAAGGGAAGGAAAAAAGCTCTCCATCTGGTAGATTCCTATTTTAACTAATTGGTCGTGCTAAATAGATGCTAAATCATGTTCTTTCTATAGAGCTGAAAGACTGCAAAAGCTATCAGAACCCTCTAAATTTGTTGCCTGCTAAATTTGACACCCTAGGGCAGAGCCCAGATTGCCTGTCCTAGTTATACCTCTGCTAGTGCGGGGAGGGGGAGAGGATCACAGGACCTATCAAAAAAAGATTGTGAAAGATCTCTTCCTCACCCTTGGCCTCATGGAGTCCTGACTAGAGGGGAGGTCTAGAGAACAGACCTTGACATCCACTCCCTACTCCCTAGCTAAGAATATGTTTCACTTCTGTCTTTATATTCCTAGTAATCAGCACAATGCCTGGAACATAATAGGTACGCAATACATGTTTGATTGTTTTTTGATTGATTAATCCCCTCATATACTTAAAATCCTTCAATGGGAGGGACCTCAAACACTATCTAATCCAACCCACTCATTTTATAGAGTGGTATACTGAGACCCAGAGAGGAAGTATGGTTTGCTCTAGACCAAATAGCCAATCTGAGACTGGAACCCAGGTCTCCCGAGTTTCAGTACTGTACTTTTCATATACCACTGATGTGACTGCACTACATTGTGGAGGTGGTTCAAACAATACCTTTTTCTTCTTCCTCCTTCCCCACACACCGGTCTTATATATGGTAGTATAACCCACACCTCAAAATCTGTTTACAGAGGACTTTTCTTATGGGTGGACATTGATTACAGGCACAGAGGTGCCTGCTTGAGGGTTGGAATTAAGGAGAACTTGAGAGTAAAAAGATCCTGCTCTTTGAGCTTCCTGCTTTGAGAGATAAGATGTGGTTCCAAACTCCCTTCAGGCCCCTGAAGGGGGAGAAAGACTCTGGGAAGAAGCCAGCAAGGAAGAAGTCATGCCATTGCCCAGTTTACTACTCCAGAGATTGGGGAATTTTAGTTTGGGTGAGATCTGGGATTCTCTCTTCTGACTGAGCTAAGTAGGAAAATTCATTCACTCTGTATTTTCTAGTATATATTCTCATCTGTATATCTTCTTTCATTTTTGTTTGCTTTCAGCTTGGATAAATGGGTTTATTTGTGATTTGCTGTGTTCATTGTGGAACCAGTATTTCTAGGAAGGAAGTCAAATCTTGGATATGTAGTTTGGGATAATCTTTCCCCATTGTGGAATCATGATCAGGAGCTGAGCTTGAACTTAAAAATTATTTCCCCGAGACAACCAATATTTAGGGAGAAGACAGATATAATTCTAGTCTGGTATTGTCTTTCTCTGAGGACAAGAAAGTGGTTAGCTTCCCCTCCTGGTAGGAATCGGTTTCTCTTGGAGAAGGGGGCAGGGTGGGGAGAAGAGATTCATGCTTCCCTGTGAACCACTTCTAGGTGGACCCATATGGACACACATAATATACATGAGCAAATCAGTACACACATCCCTTTACGGTAGATGAGAGAGAGAGAGAGGTGGATAGATGGATGGATGGATGGATAGTAAGTCAATAGAAAGATAGATAGATAAGACATATGGATAGATGGATGGACAGATAGATAGATAGATGATAGATAGATAGATAAGTTAGATGAACAGAGAGTTAAATGCATAGATAGAACATTTATTTGGCACTTCCTATGCATACATTGTACAAATACAAATAAGCAAAATAATTCCTGCTCTCAAGTAGCTTACATTCTAATGGAGGAAACCCATAAAAAAAGAACTAGAAAAGGGTGTGCAGTTAGGGGATGAAGCTGTCAGGGAAGGGAGGTAAAGACCTTAATCCAGGCAAGAAAGTTAAAAACCCATCTAGGGTGGTCTCTTAGGCAGAGCCCAAGTTTCCAGTAGAGAGGAGATGGGGATAAAAGGGGTAAAGGGATAAAGTGGAGACCATGGTCTGAGGATGACTAGGAAGTGAGGTGGAGACCCATATTCAGACAAGACAAGGCTGTTAGATGAAGATCATCTCTCATTAGTAGTCATTAGGCCACCTAGTCCAAGATAAAGAAACTGAATTTCAAAGGGGAGGGGGGGCAATGAGTTTCCAGGTCACAGATTTAGTGCTGGAGTCAGAATTTGAACTCACATCCTTCAAAGATCAGCATTCTTTCCTCTATAACCAGAACTACTGAGCATTCTTGTTTTTTTGTTGTCCTACTCATTTTTTTCATTTTTCTCATTTTAGTTTTCAGAAGACTTTATTTCTAAATCAGACCTTTTCTCTGATCTTTCAATTACCCTGAATACACAGACACAGCTTAGAGATGTGCTAGCCTTATCCCCGCTGTACCTCTGTGGGGGGCAGTCATGGATGTCCATTAGCAAGGACAGTAGCCTTATGGAAGCAGTTCTGCTGGCTGCCCAGACAAGTTGACCAGGAGTAACTAAGGCTGGCTTTTTGGACATAGAGAAGGTAGTAAATGGAAATTTAAATGTCAAGAAAGAAAAAGAAAAGGGGGGACAGCAGGAAAGAGCTGCTGAAATGTTTTACTTTTGGTGGCCAGCATAGAATGAGAAACAACGGTTTCAAGGAATGATCACTCAATGATAATAAAAGGCTAGTGGGTTGATGTGTCAGGCTCTCCTAGCATTATACAGACTGGCTTACAGGTTGTCATACTCACCCCCCCCCCCCCGCCCGGTCTTAAGGGATTCCCTGGAAAGACACTCAGGTGGGGACTGAAGTGATTATGTGGGTGAGGAACTTGAATTTCCTCCAAAACTCCATGGCTAGCCTTGCCAAAGCAGAGCAGGAGAGGGAGGAGCTGTCCAAGGGAGGAAGGTGGTGTCAGGCTCAGGCAGGGATAGACCTAGCAAGGAATTCTTTGGTCTGAGGTTAATGAGGTCTCTAAGGAAGTGATCAAAACAAAGCTTCTGCTGCCCATTCCCTTCCCTTGGGTATGGGGGGGGGGGGAGATACAGCAGCTTAAAGAGCCACCTTGCTGGGAGTGACAGCCCTGGCCTTTGCTCTTCAGGGTGTTTCAGGTGCCCAGTCTCCTCCCTCCACCCTCTGCTCTGCTCCCCAAATCAGTGATGTGACTATTTGTTTCCTCGCCTTTCCTTCTGAGGTCATAGTGTAATTGCCCCAGTTGGATCTCAGAAGGAGAGAGGAGGGAAGAGTGGGGAAAGGGGAGCTTTAATGAGCCTGACTCCAGGGGCCTTATGGCTGAAACTGCTGAGGCCAGAAATGACTGGAAAGACAGTTTAGGATGTTTCCCTATGGGAAGGAGAGGGGTTGCATGATGTGGAGAAACAATAGAAAAAGCTAGGAACTAGCAGGCTAGAAATCTGGGCTGGAGTTTTAGCTCTGCACTCAACGACCTTCATGACCTTGGAGAAGATCCCCAGCTTGGCTTCCTACCTACCTTAATTTTCTCCAAATTTTTTGATCATCTACTCTGTCAGTAAAAAAAAAAATTGAACATGCACCCCAAAAATGTGTATATTTACTTAGTAACAGATTATATGCATTGCCACAAGACTAATAATTTGTTGGGGTTTGGGGTTTTTTGCCTTTTGGAGGGAGGAAGACAGAGCAATTGAGCTTAAGTGATTTGCCCAAAGTTACATGGTTAGTAAGTATTAAGTTTCTCAGGTCAGATTTGAACTCAGGTCCTCCTGACTCCAGGGCTGGTGCTCTATTCACTGTGCCACATAGCCACCCCTTAATAATTTGTTGTTTCAGTCAAATCTGACTCTTCACAACCCCATTTGGGGTTTTCTTGGCAGAAATGCTTCAGTGATTTGCCATTTCCTTCTCCAGCTCATTAAACAGATGAGGAAACTGAGGCAAACAGGGTTAAGTGACTCATCCAGGGTCACACAGCTAGTAAGAGTCTGAGGTCAGATTTGAACTCAGGAAGATGAGTCTTCCTGACTCTAGGCCTAGTGCTCTGTCCACTGTACCACCTAACTATCCCCCATATTAATAATTATATACACCATAAAACAGGCAGCTAGGCAGCACAGTAGATAGAACAAACCAGCTGAACCTAGATCTAGGATTGGTTGGTTGGCTGTTGTCCTTTGTTCTCAAAGAGGACCAAAATGACACCACTATGTTGGAGTCAAGGTGCAGTGTGTCCAACTGTGGCCGATCAGACCAATACTAGCACAGAAGGCCCTACCATAGGTTGGGCGCAGATAGTCCATACGAACATTTGGAGTGGAGATGTCTCTAGTTTCAGCAAGACCTGAGTTCAAAGACCCCTTGGGCAAGGTTGCATCTTAAAAAAAAAAACCTCTCTCTGCCTCAGTTTCCTCATCTGTTAAATTGAGAAAATAATAGCACCTACCTCCCAGGGTTGGTGTGAGTATCAAAAGAGATTATATTTGTAAAGCCCTTTGCAAATCTTAAAGCTCTATGTAAATACTAACTTTCATTATGATTAACATGAAAAAATAGACTTTTTTAAAAATGAGATAATATCTGATCCTAAAATCAATAGAGAACCATTAGATTTTATTGAGTAGGGGAATGACATGGTCAGACCTGAATTTTAGGAAAATCACTTTCTCTGCTGAGTGAAGGAGAGATTGGACTGGGGAAAGATAGTTGAGGCAAAGAGGGATCAGGAGACTATTGCAATAGTCCAAGTGAGATCATGATGGCCGCAACCAGAGGTGTGGCCGTATGGCTAGACAGAAGGGACCACGTGGAGAAGATGTAGAGCTGGAAATGCCCAGATCTGCAAGTGATTGGATGAGCAGGGTAAGAAGAAGGAGGAACTGAGAACATTGTGCTTTTAAACCTGAATGCCTGGAAAGATGGTGGTACTGAAGGGAATAGGGAAATTGGAAGAGGGGTAGGTTTGGTGGGGAAAATAATGTGATGAGATCTAACACCTCATCCATGCTTATTCACCCTGTGGGACTCACTCTGCCCTAAATCAAAAGAAGGGAAGGCGAGGTTCTTACTCACCGGTCACTGTCCTCTGAGTTCCTTTTGGGATGCTTTTGTTGCAGCTGCAAGGTGATCTGAGGGGCAGAGGGAATGGGGTAGGGCTCAGAATTTTCCCAATAGCAACTGGGTAGCTGCTACTTATGTGAGTTAGGTTCTATCTGTATCAGTACCGCATGTCTGACTTAGAAGGGAGGAAGCTTGTAGTTACACAGGTGAGTAAAGAGAGAAAGAAAGTGACAAAGAGTGGATGGATAAGGATAGATGTGGTTGTGCCAGAAATCAGGCTATCACATGGAGCATTGAATGAAGTGGAGTATTGGAGCCAACTCATCTGTCAGGCCCCCAAGAACCAATTATTAAATTTTCAGTGTGAGCATTCACACCTCAGAAATTGGCAAATACTACAAAGCTGGATTTATTGTTTTATTGCTTGTCTAAACTTAAGAAAATGATGGGGAAAATGTTTAAAATGCTGGTTAAACTGAAGAGAGTGTTGGGTGTACATTCTTTTCAGAGAGCTGCTTGTTAAATATTTAACAGCATACACCTGGCAAGATGTCAGGACCCCATCTTTCTACCCTCCTATCGGTTAATTATGCACTCTGTGGGGTCAGGCTATAGTCTCCCAGTGGATCCTAGGCCCCACTTTGGAGGCCAGTGCTCTCTAAAATAAGGGGATTGGAATAGATTCTTTTTAAGGACTTCCTAGCTCTTTGTTTTAACAATCTATGTTCTTCTTTGAAAGATTTAAGACCTGTGATCAATACAATGACCAGCCATGATTGCAGAGGACTTACAATGATCTATGCTACCCATTTCCTGACAGAGAGATGAATCCATATTCAAGACACAGAATGAGACATACATTTTTGAACACCACCAATGTGGGAATTTGTTTTGCCTGACTATGCAGATTTGTTGCAAGGGTATTTTTTTTCTTTTTCTTCTTTTTTTCATTGGAGAGAGGGGAAAACAAATGCTTGTTAATTGAAAAATGAAATAAAAACAATCTTCTACAACCTTGTCTAGCTCTAACATTCTGACATTCCACGAAGGGCCCTTCCAACTCTGATACTCTATGTTCTAGGACTCAAAACAGATAAAGCATCATCATGTCACCCTGGAAGAACCAACAACGAAGTATCAATAGGAATGTTCCCCTAGGGCGCATTCACCTACTAAGCCTATAGTCTATGTAAGCCTACACCACACTGAGAGAACCGTCCAAGAGATGTGCTCCCCCCTCAGTCTTTTCCTCTCTAGCGTGATGGGGCCCAATTCCTTTAGTTTAGATCCCTGGAGATCTTATTTTCCAGACCTTGAATCTAAGACTGAATGGTCCCTCTCTGATTGCCACTTACTTACCACTATATCCTGCACTCTGACCAGTGATATGGGCCAGCATTGTGAGCTAATTGACTGTGTTATTTAGATCGTTCTAGCTATAAAAGCTTCCCAAGTGTAAAAATTGGGGAAATGAATGTGGTTATGTCAGAGACTGGGAATGTAGATGTTCCTGCTGAATAAGCCATTTAATTACTTGCTCAATAGAAGGCCACTTGGCAGAGAGAAAGGCTAGGCTAATGGTTCTTTGCACAGGGGGCCTTGAGCTCAGAAGAGGAGGTAATAAAGCGGTGGGTTATTATACCACTTCAACAGCCCACCAATATGGGTTTACTTCCTTAAGAGGCAAATGAAAGAATCAGGAGAATTTGATCTATTCCAGCCCTCAGAATGCATCTGGCAGAGGGTGGGGTATAAGGGCATCTGCTCTTGGGATACAGGAAAGGAGGAGGATATGGGGAATACGGCTCCCTCCTTCTTGCACACCTGAAAGAGAGTTGGTGGTCCCAAGACCCACTGGGCCTGTTTTCCCACTTATCTGTCAAATGAAGGATTAGGAGTGGATATCTTCTATCTGGGACATTTTAGAAGTCTTAATATTCATCTACCAACCTCCCAGGGCACCCTTAACTTACAGTACTGCAAAGAGCACTGGTCACCTCTGTTCTACTCCCCTACTTCCCAAGGAGAGATTCCTAATCAAGTCTGTCATTACTAGCTCTGTGACATTGGGCAAATCTCTACTTCTCTGGGATGGGCCAATGAGCCTAGTACCTATAAGTGTGCATAGAATGCAACTGGTGCAATTCCTCATACAGGAGAGACTATGAAGCTTCTTCTAAGAGAGTTCTGATGATGTATAATTGAAGTGCTTTGAGGAGATGTTGGAGTACATATAGACATTCTACAACTAGTTTCAGTCTACTCATCAACTATTGAATGGCAGCCTCTTTGATTGACTGCAGTTGTAGAATGGGAACTGGGAATTGGTCTTGGCACCTTCCTCTTGGTTAGGTCTCTTGAGTTGACTTTTTTCTAGCTGACATCATCTGGTGAGAGACAATGCCATAAGAGAAGCCTGCAGCCTTCCCCCCCCCCCGCCCCCCGCCGACCTAAGCCAATACAATGCCATGAATACAGGCCTCACTTCTTTTGGCCTCAGTCATGTCTTTTTTTGGTTTTTGGTGAAGGAGTTTGAAGGCTATAACCTTGTTAGTTCTGAAAGGTCAGACCAAGTTTGGTGGGAGCCCATGAGTCCAGGAGTCAAGTCCAAGCCAGATTTCTTCGGCCAGTCCAATCTAGATGCCCATATATGTGACCTTCAGGATTCATGCAAGCAGCAATGCCACATTTGGATATGAACTTGGAAGGATCAATACTACACAGAAACTGCACTAAGTCTAGCCCATTTCCCCCAGAATCAAGGTAGTTTAGGGAAAGTATGTCATGAAGTTATTAGGAGAAATGTTTGCACTTTTGTTAATGCTATATACTTGAAGTAGAAATTCATTTGTAAAAAGCTAATCAGTATCAATTGGTTAAAATTACTAGTCACTAGTGGCTAGTAATGAGAACACAACTGTGGGGGCCCATGCTGATATCAATAGAGAACTCTTCAGAAGGAGATGTGGCAGACCTTGCTCTCAGAGAATGAGTTCAGAAAGAGCCTTACCACAGCAGAATCATAAACTTAGACCTGAGATTGCTTGTTGAGTGATTGGCTACTTGGAAGTCATCTAGTACAACCCCCTCATTTTACAAATGAGACAACTGAGTCATAGAGATATCAAGTGGTTTTCACATGTCTAGGAAGGGACAGAGATAGGACTTGAACCCAAGTCTTCTCTTTCCAAAACCCATGTTATCTTCCCTATACCTTGCTACCTCAATCTCATGGAGCTGGAAGACCATCTAGTCCTAATCCTGAATTATGTAAGTAAGAAAACTGAGGCCTAAAGAGGTTAAGGGACTTGCCCAGGGTCACACAGGTAGCAAATAACAGAGCCAGGATTTGATTGTCTAGTCTAGTGGTTCCCATAGAATGGTCTGGGGACTCCTGGGAATCCCCAGTACTCTCTCAGGGGATCCACAATGTTAAAGCTATTTTCATAATAATAATCCTAAGACATTCTAATTTCTAATACAGTAAGTATCTATGGTTAAAATTGACATTATCAAACACTAGCTGTGTGACCCTGGAAAATTTGGTTCACCCTGTTTGTCTTAGTTTCCTCATCTGTAAAATGTCCAAGAAATGGCAAACCACTCTAAGTATCTTTGCCAAGAAAATCCCAAATGGGGTCATGAAGAGTTGGACACAACTGAAATGACTGAACCACAACAGAAGAAGCAATATTAATAAAAGCATTTTGGAGTCCTCAATAATTTTTAAGATTGTAAAGGGGTCTTGGGGACTAAAAAGTTTGAGATTTGTTGATCTAGTCCAGCTCTTTATTTCTTAGATTAAGAAGCTGAGATCCAGAGAGCAATTAACCAAAATCACACAGGATTATAACTGATACAACATGACTAGTATGTAAATATGTTTTGCATGGTTGCACATGCAAATAATAAAAAAGTAATAATTTGCTTACTGTGTCAGGGATGGTGGAGGAGAGGGAGGAAGGGAGAGAATTAGGAACTCACAATTTTTAAAAATCAATGTTCAAGGGACAACTAGATAGCACAGTAGATAGATAGAGTTCTGGAGTCAGGAAGACCTGAGTTCAAATGTGACCTCAGACACAAGTTGTATGACCCTGGGCAAGTCACTTAACCCCAATTGCCTCAGAATTAAAAAAAAAAGAATGTTCAAAATTGTTTTTACATGTAATTGAGGAAAAAATAAAATATTATTGGGAGGAGAAGGATTGTAAATGATAGATCCAGGAGTGGAATCCAGGTCCTCTGACTTCAATTATGCCCCTTTCCTCATCTATAATAAATGAGGGGGGTTGAACTAAATAATCTCCCAAACTCCATCCTGATATAAAATTCTGTTATTCTAGTCCTGTCTCTGTCACCAACTTAGAGCAGGACAGAGCCTTTAATGATTATTTAGTGACCTTCATTTCACGGGAAAGAAAATGAGCGACAGAGAGAAAAGGTAAGTGATTTTCTCAAGGTCACAGAGATAGTGGTAAGGCCGGGAGTTGTGCCAAGGTCTTCTGACTCCCAGCCCAGTGCTCTCAGCATTGGGGAAGTCACTTCGCCTCTCTGGGCCTCGGTTTCTTCCTCTGTCAAACAAGTGGGGTGGAACTAGAGTTTCTGAGGCTCTCCACCCCTTCCCCTTCCCCACACACACATCCAGCTCTGACGCATCAGGGCTCCATCTCACCACATCTGAGACTCACAGGACCCAGCATGCCATATGGCTGTGGAATTAATAAGGTGTTATAACCAAAGATTGAAACAGAGATTAGGGGACTGAGCTCATGATGTGTGACTATTAAAAAAGCAAAGAAAGCTGACGGGGAACAGCTACCAAGGAGCGGCAATGGGACCCAGTTCTGCTCTTAGATGCTCTGGCAAACACCAGCCATGGGAGCAGCCCTTAACTCGCTCAATGTGTCTGCAGTTGGCGATAAAGCAAAGAGCTTATTAGTTGGTTGGCAAGGAGAGAACAAAGAAGTAACAAAATCTTCCTTGTTGGAGAGGATAAAGAGCTGTGTTTATTATTCCGGCAACAAGCTAGTGATACTTTTAGAGGCCTGTGTGACAAATTCCATTCATACCGTTGGAAGAGGTGAGATGGTTTATTTCATTTGAGGGGAGCCAGGACCAACCCTGAGCATCTGTAAAACTGGGGAGCATTGTCCTCAAGAACCCCACTCCTTATTCTTCATTCCCTTTCCTTGCCTTAGGTCCAGGAAACCCGAACTCACTCTCATTCACGTGCTGTGTGCTACTAAACAAATCACTTGACCTCCTTAAGTCTCAGTTTTTGAACCTATGAAATGGGCATAAATAACATTTACACTCACCTGCCTCCCGAGGCTGCTGGGAGGAAAGTGCTTTGTAAACTGTAGAGGGCTATAAGAAGATAAACTTGTTTTTTTACAATTATTGACGATCTCAGTATTTTCTTGCTCTAATTTTCTATGAGTTCCAAGGAGTGGCAAATGTTCTTTCCTTTTCCCCCAACCCTCCTGTGGGGGTTCTATTAATGTCAACTTGATTCAGTTCAGCAAACTTTTTTTTTTAAGCAATTGGGGTTAAGTAACTTGCTCAAGGTTATACAGCTAGTCATTATTTATGTGTGGGTGCTCATTTTCTGAGGCCGGATCTGATCTCGGGTCATCCCAACTCCGAGGCCGGCGCTCTTACTCACTGCGCCACCTAGCCGCCCCTTTAGGGCAATTGGGGTTAAGTAACTTGCCCAAGGTCACACGGCTAGGTTTTTGTTTGTGTGGATTAAGTGTCAGAGGCCGGCTCCGAACTCAGGTCCTTCTGACTCTAGGGCCGGCGCTCTATTCACTGCGCCACCTAGCTGCCCCTCAGCAAACATTTCTTGAGAACCTATTGTATCTCTCCCCTCTGACTAAGCCCCACACCCAGAGCTATACATAACATCTGTGGTTTAGACATTTTTCAGTCATGTCCAACTCTCTGTGACCCCATTTGGGGTTTTCTTGGCAAAGATACTGGAGGGGTTTGCCATTTCTTTCTCCAGTTCATTTAACATATGAGGAAACTGAGGCAAACAGGGTGAAATGACTTGTCCAGGGTCCCACAGCTAATATCCAAGGCCAGGAAGAAACATTTTCCTGACTCCAGGCCCGGCACTTTATCCACTCCACCACCTAGCTGTCCAACTGTGCCACCTAGCTACCCCTTATAAAAACATATTCCATCACAACCCTTTTCTGATCAGACAGAAAAGAACTCTATGCCCAAATAGGATTAGATTACTTCCTCGAAAAGTAGCCTCTGAGGCACCCCCTCACCTCACAAGTGGCCCTGCCCAGACTAACCTCAGTTCAAAGTAACACATCCACTAAAAACTATAGCTCTTAAGCCCCTATTAATAAGCTTACCTTTTCTAATCAGCCAAAGCAGAGGTAGCAAACATACCTAAGTGAGACCCCAAACAAATTAAAATATAATTGGATAATATATAACAAAATAAATAAAAATACAATACAAGATAGGTAATATTACACTTTAAAATTAAGTTAATATGCCTCCCACAGGGATCTTTAGTGGCCTAAATTTTTATTTGAATTTGACACCAAGCCAGAGCACACAATTATTAGTTTTTTTAAAAAAGATACCTGGGGCAGCTAGGTGGCTCAGTGTATACAGCATTGGCCTTGGAGTCAGGAGGACCAGAGTTCAAATGTAACATCAGACACTTGACACACTTGCTAGCTGTGTGACCTTGGGCAAGTCACTTAACCTCAATTAACTTGCCTCTCCCCCTCCAATTTTTTTTAAAAGACACCTAATGAAATAGCATAATAAAAAAGGCACAATAAAACATTTCAGCCATAAATCAGGGATACATTCTTCCACAAATGCACACTCCATCAGTGTGAAGAAGAGATTATGCACTCTTGGTTATAGCTAGGGTGCATGCCTAGGGAACTCATAAAGCTCAGGTATCCAAGCAGAAGGAACAACTCACTTCTGTGATGCTCTAAGAACATCAGTGTCTTCTGATGGTGTCATGATACAGCTTCTACTGGGCCTGTTCTCCTAAGGGCCTGGACATATTGTTTGCACTAAGTATTTTGTCTCTACATATAGTCTCCTTCATTGGATTATAAGCTCCTTGAGGGCAGGGACTGTCTTCTGCCTCTTTTTGTTTCCTGGCACTTAACACAGTGCCTGGCACACAGTAGGTACTAAATAAATGTTTATTGATTGATTGTTGACCTGTAAGTCATGACTCCATGCTGGACTTGCATGTGCTGGTTACTGGCTACAGAAACTCCAGTGGGCACATGGTTGTAGAAGGCTCCAATCACAGATTCCTTAGCTAGGGGTGATATCTTTTCCTTTTATGAAGATAAATGGGCCCTGTCATGTTCTTTCAGCTTAAATTCCAGTGGTTTTCCCTGCTACAACACACCCAGGCACTAGACTTAGTGGGTGAAGAGGGGTGCAGGGTAGAGAGAGCCCTTCCTAGAAAGTATCCCTTTTTTGCTTTTTTCACCAATAAGAAATGATATTTCTTCCAAAAACTCAGCTAGAAAGGCCTTTGCTCTCCATAATGATATTCTTTGCCCTAGGTTCGTGCTCTCTCTATCTCTGTCTCTCTGTTCTCTCTCTGTCTCTTTCTGTCTCTCTCTGTCTCTCTGTCTGTCTTTCTCTCTGTATGTTCCTCCATCCCTTTCCCATATCTAGAAAGTCTATGTGACTCCTTGTTTAATTCCCAGTTGGGACTCCCATGTCCTTCAATTCATTTCAGGTTAGACACTCCACAGATCTAACTGTGGATCTGACTCTATCATATCTTTGGAAACCCAAAATACTCTGCTTCTACTATTCAAAAGAATCTAAACAAGCTCAAAAGTTTATCCCAGAGGGCACTTATCTTCTTCCTAACACTTTTCTGGTCTTACATATGTTTCTGTGACAGCAAAACCTTTTCAGGCTTCGAGGTTCCCTTACAACAGCATAGGAATCAATACTTAAGATGGTAGTCTAGTCTTTGGACTGTCAGACAAGACCTAGTACCCTAGGCTGTAAGTAAAGCCAAAACAGTTAAAAATCGTTAAAAATGTTAAAGGGTAGGGAAGGTTAGAATGAAGGGGAGAATTATCAATTGAGTCTCTGATAAATGTGACGTGCTCACAAGCACACCTTCCCATATAGAATGCAAGCTTGCCCACTGGGACCTACCACTCAGAATTGTTGTGAGGAAAAAAATGAGTTAATATCTATAAAGTGCTTTGCAAACCTTAAAACTCTATATAAATGATTGTCATCATTATTATTTTTATTATTAAATGCTGTCCTCCATCTATATGCATTCCCAACCTTGAAGACTTGTATAGGAGCTGGAGACCCTGTTAAGCACATTTGGGAAAATCTAGACCCAAGCTCTTTTTTGGAGATTTTTCCCAGTTTAAATTCTGAGTAGGCACAAGCTAAAAAGCAACTATGATCTCTTGGGACTCAGCCTTCAGAATCATACCTGGTCTATTTGAGCACAGAATCAAGGATGAGTAAGAAAAATCATAACCAGAAGCCTCTCAGAATAAGATAATACTGCATATTTATAAAATGTTCCCTTATGTTTGAGTGACAGATCTGATTCTAGATCAGATTCTAACAGTACTATTTTCAAGTTAAGAGATTATAGTCAAATACCTTTATCTCTCTTGATCTCAGTGTCCTCATCCATAAAATGGGGATCCTTACCCTACCTACCAAATAGGGCCATTATGAGGAAAGTGTTTTGTGGACTTCTATACTTCTTCAGAAGCATGAGCTTTAAACGTTTAATAATATTCTAAGCCCCTTCACATATATTCTCTCATTTAATCTTCACAAGGGTTTATGAGGTCTGGAGGGATTGTTGTACCCATTTTACATATGAGGAAAACTAAGGCTCAGAGAGATAAAAATATGAATTAATCAGAAAAGCATAACCGTCATAAGGACAAGGAAAAAATAAAATTATTTGATAACCACCAGGGTGAAGCAATTGCAAAATAGCCAAGAACAAGAGCATTTCCCCAGCAGAAAAGTATTAAAAAGGAATTAGAGGTAAATAATTTATTAGGGCAGGAAAAAGTTAATAAGGTCAAAAATTGGGAGGGGGAGACATTCTATGGGGAGGAGGGTTAGGTAACTGAATAAAAAAGAAACCCAAATCAGCAAAAAGAAGTTCCTTGTAATTCTCCTAGTTAAAAACACTTCAGTCAACAAAGACTGAGGCTTCTTCCTCCCGAAAATGGGAAAGGTTAGATGGCTTGTCCTTATGGCACCATGGCTGGATTTGGGCTCAATGAGACCTGAATTCCAGTCCTGCCTCAGACATTTGCTGGCCCCAGACTCTGGCCAAGACATTATCCTTAAGCTTTCTAAAGGTTTCCTAGTCTATAAAATGGGGATAATAAAAACACCCACCCAGCAAAGCTGTTGTGAGGGTCAGAATGAAAGCAAAGCATCTGGAAAACCTGAAAGCACATTATAAACATTGGCCATTATGGTTTTTTTGCTTTTTTTCTTGAAATTACAGAACCCTGGAAGTAGAATCATGGAATGCCAGAGTTAGGTGACCTTAGAAATCACTGAATCCAACCCTCTCTTTTTTACAGAAGGAGAAACTGAAACCTAGAGAGAAGTGACTTGTCCAAGGTCACATGCCCAGTTAATGGCAGAGCTGAGAGCACCATCCAGGTTTCCTAACCCTCTCTCCTGTGTTCTTTGAACTAAAGATTCTGTGAAATGCAGGGGTTGATGTAGTCAGAGGCTCTTCTTTTTTTGGAGGGATGGTAGTCTGATATTTAAATGCATAAATAAAAGCTAGAAGATCACAAAGGATACTGATTATAACTGGTTTTCAAAATATTTTTAAAAACAAGTTCATAAAACAAAAAAAATTAAATAAAATTAGAAAACAAATTTCTGAACCCCTGATAGATGATCTTTTAGGTTCTTTCTGACTTGAAAGCTAAAGTGGAATAGAAAAACTTGGGGTCATGGGACCTGAGTTCAAATCCTGGCTCTGCTACTTACTATCTATGTGTCCTTGGACAAATCCCTGAGCTTCTGAACTTTAGTTTCCTTATCTGAAAAGTGAATTCATGGGACCAGATCACCCTTAAGATTCCTTCCCATTCTAAATCTATGATCTCTTGAGCTTATGAGCCCAAGGGATTAAAGCCTGGTAAACGCATAAATACATTCTCCTGGCACTCAGCCCAGACTGGCATTTGGCACTGACAACCTGGCCTGCTTCATATTAGCATCGAATATTTATAGAGCTCAAAAGAGGTCTTGAAGGTCATCTTGAAGGTCCTACCCCTCTCAATTAACTGAGGTGCTCAGGGATGAAATTACTTGTCCAAGGTCACACAGGCAAGAAGTGTGTGTGACATCTGAGCCCAGATTTTCTGACTTGGGATCCAATATTCTAACTATTCTAGGAACAGAAGAGTGTATTGGGGCTTACAAAGTGTCTGCCTAACAATCACCCCCATGAGACCTGCAATAAAAAGTATCAACATCACTGAGGATTCTGAGGGTGAAGAAATTGAGTCTCAGAGAAGTAAAGTGACTTCCTCTAGGTCACACAGATAGCAGAGAAGCCAGGATTTGAATCTGGATCTTCTGATACCAAGACCAACACACTTTCGCTTACCTCTCACAGGAGCAGAGCCTAGTCACAGACAACAAAGGGGAATCCCTCCCCTCATCCCCCTTCCCAAGGGCAAGGGAACAAATTTCCTGATCAATCAATGAACAAACCCTTATTAAGTTTCCTGCTATGTTTGGGGCACTCTACCAGGGTATACCCTGGTACCTGAGGACATGAAGGAGGATTGAGCCCTGTCTGCATTTTGGGTAAGAAATCGATGAGATAACAGGGCAAGTATGGGCAGCAGTGGCTCAAACCACTGGCCTCTTTGATCAGTGGTCTGACCTCCAGGGCTCTGGAGGGTGAGCTGCCCCCAACCTGACCACAGGGACCCCCTTCTTCTGCCCCAGTTCTCCACCATCTTGCTGCTCCACAAGACTCACCTTCACTTTGGAGAGAGGAAGCTGAAGCAAAATGGTCCTGATGCTAGAAAGAGACAAGTCTGAGATGCTAATGCTGTTTTCCCACCCCCAACTGGGGCTGCCATCTGTCCGAGGCTGGATGAAACTGCCCAGCCCAAAAGGGCTTTTAATTTACAACCCAACATGCTCCCAGGTCACACTGGGTTGGCACCTATACAACCTCAAGGCCATTGGCTTTCTTAGCTAAGGAAGGGAGGGAAAACCAGGAGGGGTTTGCAGAACCTGGGAGACAAAAGGATACAATTTAGTTTTAATCCTCAGACATCACCTGCTGATTCCTTCCTCATTCCCAGACTGCTGTTTGCCCCAAAGAAGGGAACCCATCATCCTGAACCCCAAGGCTGAGAATATATTGGGAGAAGAGAGTGTCAGGAGGAATCCCCGCTCCTGCCTGCTCTAGCTCCTCACCCTCCTGAGAGGCAGTGGGTGCGTGGCTCTTGGCATCCTGGGCTGGCTTGTGATCCCTGGTCTGCCACTTAGAGTCAGAATCCAAGGAATAGTGACATGAAAACGTCACTAAAGCTGCTCTGGGAGCATCAAGGGGACGTTGCAGGTGTGGGAGATTTCAAAGTCAGCAAGAGGCATCCTCACCACTGGTGTCTGACAGGGCCAGTGATTAGAGAGCAGATATTAAGGCAGCTAGTAATGGAAATGGGGACAGCTTCAGTGCCAAGTACATTCTGAGTGTCTGTGGAGAAAGCTTGAAGAGTGGGGTTGAGGGAGTCTGTACCACATGAGAATACATCATTGAGCAAGCCCAGGGGAGTGAGGGAGCTGTCCAAGTCCACGCTTGCTGAAGCAAGTTCAGATGTGATAGATCTGTAAGCACTGGGTCCTGTGTGGGAAAGATTATGTATGAGGGTAGGGTACCCTCCTCGTCCTCATCAATATATCAACAGAGAATGCCATGATCAAAGTCTATAAGGTCAGCTTTTGTCTCCCATAACATGGAAATCATGGGTTCTGAAACCTCCTTGTTTTAGGAAAAATGGTTTAGAAAAAGTGAGGGGAGAGAAGAGAAGGCACAGTGCCTATGACTTGCATGGGATATGGGACAACAACTTGAGTTTCATGACATTTCCTAGTTACTCTTGCCCAACTTTTTACTACTACTACTGCCTTGGGAGAAACCGTTCCCTATGCCTCAAATGTCCTCCATCCCCACATATTTATTGGATTCCTACTGTCCTTTAAAGCTTAAGTCAAGGAGGCCCAGTTAAGATGAAGAGTAAAAGTCATAGGAGAGACTGGATTTCCTACTTCCATTATAGCAATGACCTGAAAAGTGTATCAGATTAGAAAATAATCAACAAATTCAAAGGAAAACATCAACAAGCTTAACAAGCTTCTTCTTCCTGCCCAGGACTACACACACACACACACACACACACACACACACACACACACACACACACACATTCAGAAGCCACCAGTGCTGAAAGAAATATTCCATGAGGAAAAAGAGTGTGATCAGGACAGAAGTCCATTAGGAAAGGCAAAATGATGAGCTCAGATGAGCAGGCCAGAAGCCCATACAAGAGCTCCAGGAATGGAAAGACACTGGAAGAGATAGAATCCCTCAGCAGCACTAAATTCAGGGCAGCCCCAGGAGGATATAAAATTTCAGTAGTGACCTGATAACATCCAAGGATAGACAACTGCCAAGATCTGGCCCAGAACAGTGAAATCTAAGAACAGAAGCATCTTAGATGAAGAGAGATCTAGTGGTGGGTGCACAATTCTGGGCATTCTGAGCTGGGCTTTGATCCCTGATCTGCCACTTAGAGTCAGGAACCTTGGAGGCAGTGACATCAGAATGAGAACCAGATCCTCCAGAAGCTTCAAGTTTTCTCTTGTCCAAGAAGGGATAGAAGTCATCAGAAGGAGGTCAGGAATAAAAGCCAAGACCATTGTCAGGTCTGAAGTCGGGAAGACTCAGCTTCTTGAGTTCAAATCCAGCCTCAGACACTTACCAGCTGGGTAACCCTGGGCAAGTCACTTAAGCCTATTTGCCTCAGTTTCCTCATGAAGAGCATGAAGTAGAAAGGGGATCTGGGAGGAGGCAGGCAGAATCTGATCCATGCACAAAAAACCTAAATTGAGAACTGAAGTTGATTATTTGAGTAAAGAGGAGAAAAGCAATGAAACAATTTGGAAAAGGTGTTGTTATTCAGTCATGTCCAATTCTTCATGACCCCATTTGGGGTTTTATTGGTAAAGATACTGGAGTGGTTTGCCATTTTCTTCTCCAGCTCATTTTACAGATGAGGAAACTGAGGCAAACAGGGTTAAGTGATTTGTCTAAGGTCACACAGCTAATATGTGTGTGAGGCTAGATTTGAACTGAGGAAGATGGGTCTTCCTGACTCTAGATCCAGCACTCTAACCACTGTACCACATAGCTTCTCTATGAAGAAATATTATGGGTCAAAAGATGTGCAAAAGGTAAATCCAGAAGAAAAGAATAACTCCACAACTATAGGCAGAATCCAAAAGGAAAGAAAAAAAGGTGACTTGATTACAAGAAGAAAAAAAGAAAAAAAAATTAATGGAATTATAAGTTAAATAAGAGTTGTAAAGGAAATAATTAGAGGGATAATAAGTAACTTAGAATGGAATGTAGAAAACTCTACCCAAGTAACAGACTCCCTAAAAATTAGAAGAAGCCAAATAAAATTCAGGGACTTCATGAAGTGACAAGAAATATTAGTAAACAACCAAAAGATTAAGAAAAAATGAAGAAAATGTATGATATCAAAAACAACTGACCTGGAAAGTCATAGATAAAATCTAGATCTTCTAGGTCAAAGAAAAATACTGTAAACAACCAGATAGAAAGCATTCAAGTATGAAGGAATCACAGTCGACATCACACAAAACTTGACATCAAATACTATAAAGGAGAGATCATCTTGGACTACAACATTCTAGAGGACAAAAGCAGGAAGCTATGATTAAAAAATAACTCACCCTGCAAAACTGAATCTAATCTTTCAAGGAAAAAAATGGACCTTTAAGGGAATGGAAGATTTTCAAATGTTCCTAATGAACAGACCAGAGCAATGTTTCTGAATAGAAACATTGAAATGTTCTGAATAGAAACATTGAAATGCAACACAGAAATCAAAAGAAACATAGAAGAGTAAATATATTTGAGCAATTTGGAAAGAGATAAAAGATGATGATATACTTATAGTCTGACAAAGGAAAGAGTTGTGCCCTCTCAAAATCCTAATCTCTTCAAGGTCACAGAAACTCCTAAATAAGATAAACATGAGTGTTTTATTTAGTTTTTTTGTAGTTTTCTCTTTAGGATGTAGTTTTGTTCTGTTCTGACGGTCTTAAGAGGAGAAAAGGGAAGGGAAAATGGACATACTAGGAGAAAAATGAGGAATAGAGGAGTAAAACTTAATATGTCCCATAAGTGGGGTATGGGGAAAGGCTAAATTAAGATGAAAAAGGGTCAAAAAGAACCTAAACTTTGCCCTTATCTGAACCAGGAAAGGAAAGGAAAGCTTAACTCCTTTTAACTGCTTAACAAAGGAGGATAGATTATGATGGTGAAGACACAGAGGGAGAAAAAGAGAAACTGAAATCACACAAAGGATTTTGTAGGGGTACTGAGGCATGGAACCAATAGAAAAAGGGCCAAGAATTGATTAGATAAGCTACAAGAAGGTGAGGTAACTAAACTGAAAATTGCAAGGATCTGACTGGGATATATAGGGGTTTGGAAAGGTATAGTAAGGAGCTACAAGCAGCATGGAGGCAGGTAGGTGGCTCTATGAATATAGTACTGGGCCTAAAGTCAGAAGGACCTAAGTTTAAATTCAGCCTTAGACACTCGCTAGCTGTATGACCCTGAACAAGTCATTTAACCTCTATTTGCTTTAATCCACTGGAGATGAGAATGGCAAAACCCTCCAGTATCTCTACCAAGAAAACCCTATGGACAAGAAGGTCCATGTGGTCACAAAGAGTCAGACACGACTGAATGATTGAACAACAAACAGCATAGGCTTAAAGATGTTGCCTGGTTTCCAGGTAGGAACCTGGAATGGAAGAGAAGAAACTTGCTCCTCAGCCCATGCTAAAAAAATGATAAGTGGGGTGGCTAGGTGGTGCAGTGAATAGAGCACCAGCCCTGGAGTCAGGAGAACCTGAGTTCAAATCCGGCCTCAGACACTTACTAGCTGTGTGACCTTGGGCAAGTCACTTAACCCCAAATGTCCTGCATTCCTCCCTCCAAAAAAGAAAAAGGATAAGCAAGAACTCATTCACTTGGGAAATGATTTCTGATAGTGTTCCTATTTTTTAATTTCCTTTTCTAATCTAAATAAATGTTTTTTACAGATTCTATCCTGTTTTTTTGCCTAGGTTTTTGTTAGCATAGAAAGGACTGAACATTTAGACTCAAGTTGATATTTAAAACCTCTGATGGGTGATCTCTTGGTCAGATGATTGAACCAGAAAATGCCACCTAATGATAATAAGGCATGGGCATTTATATCTTTGAGTAATTTTGTCTTGCTTTATTCTGCATTAGAGTGATATATATTTCTGTCTCCCCCTACCTAGACTGTAAAGTTTCACCCCAAGAACCTGGCATGGCAAGAACACAGAAGGCACACGATTGTTTCTCCTTTAAAAATGGTTTTCCCGTGATCCCAACCTTTCCCCTTTCATGGTTCCTGTCGTGCCCTTTCCCCATTATGCCTCCTAAAGAGCAGCACACCTATTAATGATCCCCTTAATATCCCATGCTGGAAATTCAGGAAGTTGTCCACAGCTAGAGATTAAGAGATGTGGGAAAATTAGGTCTCCAAAGAGCATGGCACAGCCACCTACCTGAATGAGTCAAATTGGAAAAGATGCCTCTCCTATGAGCTCAAACCCATTTGGACATCTGGTTTTTTGGACTCTTGCCTGACCTTAGACCACATTTCCCTGCTTTGCCCTTTAGAGCCTGACATTGCCATGTTGCCAACTTATATTTACAGAAAGCAGCATGTTACAGTAGAAGGAACATTGGACTTGGAATCAGGAGACCTGGATCCTGGGTTTGATTGCCAGCTTTGCCACAGACTGCTTGTGTGACCTTCAACAATCTTCACTTAACCTCTATGGGTCTCACTTTCCTCATCCACCAAATGAGAGACTTAGACAAAATATCTCTAAGCTCCCCACAAGCTCTGACAGTTTATGAATCTGTACTTCCCTATTCCATTACCTAAATAGGCTAATTATCTGTTATTACTGAATACCAAGAAAATCTTTGTGATTGTTGTTGAGTTGTTTAAGTCATGTCTGATTCTCTGTGACCCCATTTGAGGTTTTCTTGGCAAAGACACTGGTTTGCCATTTCCTTCTCCAGCTCATTTGACAGATGAGGAAACTGAGGCAAACAAGGTGAAGTGACTTGCCCAGGGTCACGCAGCTAGGATGAGTCTGGATTGGAACTCAGGAAGATGAATCTTCCTGACTCCAGGCCTGGCACTCTGCACACTATGGCACCACCTCGCTGCCTTGGTCCCTTTGTAGCTGATCTCAAAGCTCCCTTCCAATTTTTAAATCCTTTGGCCCTTCTTCCCTATCTCCCTCTTACTCCCTCACCCCTAACCATCTTCTCCCTTACATGATCAGTATCTCACATTTATCACAAGCATCATGGAGAAAAGGAAAGCGTTCTGGAGCTAGCATCCAGAGATCAGGATTCAAATTATTTACTAGCTGTGTGAACCTGAGCAAGCCACCCTCTAAGTCTGCTTGCTTCCTCATCTATGAAATGGTTATGATAATGCTGGCACTAACTACTCCCACAAGGTTGTTGTAAAGAATTGTTCCTTGTAAACCTTAAAAAGTAGCTTATCAATGTGGTCTAGTATTGTTCATATATAGGATTATGCAATTTTAGAGCTGGAAGTGACATTAGAAATAATTTAGTTCGATTCCATTTCATAGGGGAAACTGAGGCCCAGAAAGAGTGACATTTGGGTGATAAAGGTATGCATGTGTTGGGGGAAGGATTCATGTTTTTTGCACATTCCACTCCACCAATCTATGTCCCTCCTTACTTTCAAAACCCAGTACTTCATTCACCTACTCCTGCAAGAAGCCTGTCCTGATTACCCTGCATCCTTTATTTGCTACTGTCTCTTCAGTCTTTATTTTATTGTGTAGGCTTGGCTATCAGCACCATGTGCATGTACTTTGAGTCCCCCATCAGACTAGGGGCTCACTGAGGTCAGGGTATGTCTTCTTCCCCCATGCATCAGACTTCCTGGGGGCAGGAATTCTGTGTGTGTGTGTGTGTGAGAGAGAGAGAGAGAGAGAGAGAGAGAGAGAGAGAGAGAGAGAGAGAGAGAGAGCACTGGCTAAGAAGTCCTTGAGAGTAGCAACTGAATCTCCTTCATCAGCCTAGAGGTTGCCTGAGGGCAAGAGCAGTACTTTCCCAAAAAGTTTGGGAGACTGAAAAAGGCCCAGGGCTTGGAGATCGTAGACACTATGTTCATTCATAAATTCCCAGGATGTCAGTGTATGTTAGTACAGAAAGTGATGAATTTGGAGTCAAGAGATCTGAATTCTAATCCTGGCTATATCACTAACTAGCCCTGTGACTTTAGTCAAGCAACATGCGTTTATTAAGCACCTACTATGAAACACCAGGCCCTGAAGTCAAGAGGATTCCTCAGTTCAAATATGACCTCAGATACTTACTAGCTGTGTGACCCTGGGCAAGTCACTTGACCCTGTTTGCCTCAGTTTCTTCATCTGTAAAATGAGCTGGAGAAGGAAATGGCAAACTACTCTATTATCTTTGCCAAGAAAACCCCAAATGGGGTTATGAAGAGTCGGACATAACTGAAACGACTGAACGACAACATGTGACACTGGGGATACAAAAACAGGTAACAGTCCCTGATCTCAAGGAGCTCACAATCTAATAGACCAACAATACAAACAACTATATGTGCAAGATAAATTAGGAATGGTGGCAAAGGAAAAGCACTAAGATTAAGGAGGATTGGGGAAAATTTCTTGCAGAAGGTAAAACTTTAGCTACTTCCAAACCATGGAAAAGGGGGAGAGAGAGAGAGGGAGGGAGGGAGGGAGGAGAGGAGAAAGAAGAGAGAGAAGGAAGGAGAGAGACAGACACAGAGTGTGCCAGGTGTGGGAAGCAACCTGTAAAAGAAACACAATAATAAGGAAATGGAGTGTTATTTTCAAGGAACAGCCAGTGTCTCTGGATCAGAGTATTCAGAGAGGAGTAAAGTATGAGAAGACTGGAAAGGCAGAAGGGGGCTAGGTTAGGGAAGGCTTTGAACACCAAACTGAGGATTTCATATCAAAAGCTTGGAAGACCGTTTCTTCCCTGGGTCTCAGTTTCCTCCCCTGTAAAAAGGAAGAGGGGGCAGGGAGGAGGACTGGAAAAGATAGTTTCTGAGTTTCCTTCCAACTCAAACATTCAACGATTAATATTGGCAGCATGGACTCTGTGAAGATAGGATTGAAAATGCAGTCAATGACTCATATAATGATCCAAACAGCACAGCTAATCCGCCTTGGTAGGGCTGTGTGGGTGTGTACGTGTGAGTTTGTGCGTTACTTACTACATCTTGGCCAGTTAAGCTCGAGAGACCAGAGCTCAATACTAATGTGGATACAGTCATGGGTTGTCTCTTTCTGAGCTTCTTAACATCCCTAAAAGAACTCCATTTACTGACCGCACACCACCCCCCTACCCAACCACATCCAGGCTTCTTACAGATTGGAGCCATTGTCTACCAGGTGAAGTGGAGATGAGGGAGGAAGAGGCTGATGAAAGAATATGATTTCTCACTGTAATCCATCCCCACTAATGAGGACACAATTCAGATCATATGTCCCAGCTGGAGCCAAGTGCATCATCTTCCGTTTCCTTTCCCAGCCCCCCCAACCCTAACAGACATTTTATAGAGCACTTCCCTTGACAGCCATGTGAGATAGTCAATAATAACTGACATTTATGAGGCACTTTAAAGTTTGCAAAGCAATTTACCTTCCTTATCTCATCTAAGTCTCCCAAAGCACTGTAAGTGTCATCATCTCCATTTTACAAATCAGAAAACTAAGGTTTAGAGGTTAAGTGACTGGGCCATGGTCACACAGCTACTAAATGTCAGAGTTAGGACATGAATCCGGGTTTTCCTAACTCCACTCAGTCAGCCTTGCTGCCTCTTTAGTATTACCATCCCCACTCTCAGAACAGAGCCACAGAAAGGCTTGCCCAAGGTCACCTCACACTCAGGTTTCCTGATGCAGTGTTTTTTTTTTCCTATAATGTCACAGGTCCCCATTCTCCAGTTGAACTCTCCAAATCTTACCCATCATTCACGGCCCAGATCAAACTTCATTTCCCCTATGAAGCTTTCCCCTGGAGTGACTCAGTTCACCAGAATCTCTTCCTCCTCAGCTCCAACAGCTCTTACTGTCTGTACCCCTCATTTGGCAAGTAATCATGTTCTGTCCTTATTTAACTGTTCTAGTCCTCCTAATTATCATCAACCACAAACATTCATTAGTCTCATAAGAGTAGACCCAAAACCTAAAATGTTTTGTTTGTAATAGGTACATGAAAAAGATAAGACTATGGCTAGGGAAGGGGAAGACAGTGACCTTGTTTTAGTTCTGTCTCTGCCCCTTTCTATCCTCCTTCTCCCCCCCCGCCCACCATCCCCAACAAGCATGCATGTGAGAGTAGGTTTTATAATCGAGAAACTGGGGAATCTCGGACTCCAAAAACCCTGTCAGTTTGTTAGGAGGGTAGCCAGAAGAATGGAAGCTGCTTAGGTGGTCTAGGAACCAGCAAGATAAAGCCAAGATAATAGATTAGGGAATACCTACCATAAGGTAGAATGAGGTCTCTAGTGGAAGTGGAGAAAGAGGAGGAGGAGGAAAGAAAGAGAGAGAAAGAGAGAAAAAGAAAGAAAGAAGCAAAGAAAGGAAGGAAGGAGGGAGAGAGGGAGGAGGGAAGGAAGGAAGAAGGGAGGGAGGGAGGGAAGAAAGGAAGGAAAAAAGGAAGGAAGGGAGGGGTGGAGGGAGGAAGGAAGTAAAAAGGAGGAGGAGGGGAAGGGGAAGGAGAAAAGGAGGGGAAGTAGAACAAGAAGAACAAGATGGCTTTATATGTGCCAGGCACTGTGCTGTTTTACAATTATTATCCCATTTGAGCCTCACAACAATCCTTGGAGTTAGGGTGCTATTATTATCCCGGTTTTATAGATGAAAAAACTGAAGCAGAATGACACAGCTAGTATCTGGAGCTGAATTCAAATTCAGGTGTTCAAGATCTATCCACTGCTTAAGACCGGGAAGTTGATTTCAAAAAATGAATTAAGCCTGTAAGCATTAGTCATTTAGATAGGAGTGGCTCTATATTGTATTGTAAAGAGTTTGACACTTAGGGCAAAGAATTTCTTGCTGAAGATGTAGAGTCCCTTCTAGTCTATGACACAGACTGAGAGACATATGGGTCTCCCATTGAATCCTGAGCCATCTCCAGTCATCCTGATGAATATCTGGTCACTGGACCCAGATGGCTCTGGAGGAGAAACTGAGGCTGGTGACCTTGCACAGCCCTCCCTCACTCAAATCAAAGTCAACTGCAAGTCATGTCATCATTTCCCTGATGTCATGGTCCTCTTGGAAAACCAAAGACAGACAGCCCAACCTGAGAGACATATAGACCATTCCTTGGAGGAAGAAACCAAGGGGTTTTTTTTCCTCCTAGAAAAAAAGGCTAGGTCAGGTGTTCAGAGCTTCTCCTCTGAAAGAGCTAAGGAAAGCGTTAGGGCTTTAAACTAAAAGATCAAGGCAGAGCCCACTCTTCTCATGAGGTAGAGCTACTCCAAGGACTTGACCTGAAGTCAGAAGCCAGTATCTGACAGGAGTTCCACAACTCCATGCCTAGGGGAGCCATGAATGGTCAGGAGAGACTATGTGTGCAGTAAAACGCAGTGCACCTAGAAGAGAGAAGGGAGTAGCCCCAAGTCAGGGAAGAGTTACAATATCATCAAGAAACATGAGCGGTCCTAGAGAATTGGAGAGATGCATTGCCTTACACTTGTGTGACTTTGGCAACTCTGTCCATCTGTTCTCTCTTTTCCATGAAGGTGTATGCATTTGTAGAAAATTAGACCCAGATATATGGGGAAGTGTTTTACTGCTACCTTTCATACTATACTATAGCACAAAAATGCTTCCTTTTAACCAAAGGAAGCCAAATGGCACAATGGACAGAGTGTTAGACCTAAAGTCTAGAACACCCAAGTTCAAATTTGGTCTCAGACATTTACTAGTTGTGTGACCCTGGGCAAGTCACTTAACCTCTATTTGTATCAGTTTCCTCAACTGTAAGATGGGCAAAATAATAGCACCTATCTTGCAGGTTGTTGTGAGGATCAAATGAGATAATATTTGTAAAGCGCTTAGCAAAATGCCTGGCAAACAGTAGGTGCTTAATAAATGTCTGTATTTTTCCTTCCTAATCATGTCCTCCCACTGACTAGTAAAGGTAAACACATCAAGTACTCTATATGGATAGAATGGGCACTCATGAGCCATGGTTTGGAGTGGATATAGACCCTCAGAATACCTTGAACTTAGGGTAGTTTTGTCTGGGAGAGCTATTCTGTGAATTTGATTAGGGGGGAAAGTACCCCCAGGAGCTATGTTTCCTCTTACTGCTGGGCACCATAGACACTCACATGTCGTTCTTACCTCAGCAATGTGACTATAAGAGAACATGGGACCCCCCTCCTTCTATTGAGGGCCTCATGCAGATATGTTGCACATGGTAAACCCAAGGAACTAATGAATGAATGAATAAGGGAGTGAATGCCATATGGTATCTCTTGTATAGTTAGTTGTCTTGCATTATTTTTAACTTTTCATGAATATATTTTGTTTTGCCAACTAGAGCATAAACTCCCAGAGGTCAGAGACTTGTTTCTTATACATCTTCTATCACCCCCATAGCCTCTAGCACAGAACACAGAACACAGTAAGCCCTAAAATTTGTGGAACGAAAGGAAATTTTCATATACTGATAGTTCTGTTTTAACAAGCTCCATTCAATTAAATTCAACAGACATTTTTTAAGTGCCTACTCTCTTGCAAGGCACTATACAAACCAGCATTGGGTACTCAAAGACCAACACAAAATATTCTTCATCCTCAAGTGCTTACATTCTGCCGAGGGCCATCTCCAGTCATCCATCCTGATATATATATATATATATATATCATGCCATTGGACCCGGATGGCCCCGGAGGATAAAGTGAGACTGATAACCTTGCACAGCCCTCCATCACTTAAATCCAATTTACTTGCAAGTCATGGCATCATCTTCCTGATGTTCTGGTCCTTTTCCAGAATGAAGGACAAACAACAACGACATTCTACCAAAATAAAATACAAGCCAAGATAAGTAAAATATACAGCTGTTTGAGGAGAGAAAGTATTAACAAATCGAAGGTTTCTTGGTGTTCCTGGGACCAGAGACTTCCATTGAAGGGAAAACAAGTATTCTGAGAGGCAGAAATAAAGGAGGGCATTCCAGGCATGGGGAGCAAGCACATTCATTCATTCTGTGCATGTATCCACAGTCAGTAGGCAGAATGTTGAGTTCAGAGAATTGTTAGTAATTGAGGTGAACTGGAAATAAAGCATGTGAAAGAAGATTGGAAAAGTAAAATTGAAGCCAGATTGTAGAGAATCGTAAGATGTAAAAGTGGGGGAGCTTGTATTTTACCCTAGAGGCAACAGGGAACTACTAAAGTTTTTAGAATAACATGGTCAGATCCATAGGTTAATATGGGATGGAGGAGAGGGGGGGAGGGGGAGGGGGAGGTACCATGCAGTATGGGCACAGATCCTGTCAAATGGTTCGACATTACAAACTGATGTGATTTTGTCAATGGAAATGATTTTTTTTAAAGTCATCATTATCTTCTTTGGTGCTGCCCCCAAGGACTTTGAAGACCTTTCCATCTGACTTGGAGCTGAAACTGCCTGTGTATTGTGCCCCCTTCTGTCTGCATCCCCAGCACTTACCACGGGGCTTTATAGACAGTAAGCACTTAAGTGCTTTATTCATACCTTAATTCATTTGTTCACTGACTTTGTGGTTGTTTTTTTTTTTTTTTTGGAGGGGGGAAAGGCAGGACAATTAGGGTTAAATGGCTTGCCCAAGGTCACACAGCTAGTAAGTATCAAGTGTCTGCAACTGGATTTGAACTCAGGTCCTCCTGACTCCAGGGCTGGTGCTCTATTTACTTCACCACCTAGCTGCCCCCATTTGATGACTTCTTTACAGCACTAACATAACCATTTTTCAGTCGTTCAGTCATATCCCACTCTTCATAGCCACATTTGGGGTTTTCTTGGCAGAAATACTGGATTACTCTGCCATTTCCTTCTCCAGCTCATTTTACAGATAAGGAAACTGAGGTAGACAGAGTGAAGTGATTTGCCCAGAGTCACACAGCTAAGGAAGTGTCTGAGTCTGAATTTGAATTCATGAGCACAAGGCTTCTTGATTTCAAGGCCAGTGCTCTACACACTGCACCACATTTACCACATCTGCCCCAGTATTATGTGGGTAAAAAAAGAAAGAACCCTGGGGCCTAGCTTCAAACTTAGTTCTGCCACTCTGGACAAATCACTTAGGCCTTAGTTTCCTCATCTATAAAATGGAGCCGATATACTTAAAGTTCTTCCCGGCCAGAGGTTCGAGAATCAAATGAGAAACTTCATATAAAGTGCTCTCCAGACCTTACAGAATCATCCAACAGCCAGCTATTGTTATGTAAATAGATTCTGTTAGCATTATTGTTTGACCTTGATCTCTATAGCCCTGGAGTATGAGGAATCTGTATCTGAATGGTCGTTCCCCCAAGACTCTGCTGGTTTCTCAATAAGCAGTGGAAGATTCAGGTGGGCGTATTACCTTGTGCTGAGAAAAGGGCATTTTAGAGACATTTTCAACAGGAGGATTAAAAAAAAAGCTTAAGGTTAGCCTTGACAATCTATTTTTCCCAAAAGTCGCCCTCTGTCTCCCACTTCCAGCCCCCAGCTCTTCTGCGATCCGAGGCTCCAGAGTCTACCAGGCGCGTTTGCACACCCGTGTTGGAGCTGGAATTTACATAGCAATTTTAGGTTCACAAAGTGCTTTTTATCTAAAACGATGATTGCTCACAGAGTGCTCTAAAGGTCTGCAAAGCGCTTTAAATATGTGATCTCATTTTATCCTTGCAACAGCCCTAGGAGCTAAGGGCTATTGTTATTAACCCCATTTCACAGATGAGGAATCTGAGGCTGAAAGATTGTAGCTTGCCCAGAATTTCACAACTGAGTATCTGAGGCGGGATTGGAGCTTAGGCCTTTCAGACCCCTAGCAGCCCCCTATCGTCTCTGCCACCTAGAATTCGAGCCTTACAACCACCCTTTGAAGTAGAATCACACAGAAGAGATTTAGGGGAAAGGGAAAAGGCATATAAACATTTATACAGCACCTACTATATGCGAAGCGCTGTGCTAAGTTGTTGTTCAGTGGTATCCAACTCTTTGTGACACCATTTGAGGTTTTCTTGGCAAAGACCATTCTCCAGCTCATTTTTTATGAGAAATGAGAAATCTGAGGTAAACAGGGCTAAGTGACTTGCCCAGGGTCACACAGTAAGTGTATAAGGCCATATCTGAACTCAAGAAGATGAGTCTTCCTGACTCTAGGCCTGGCACTCTTTCTACTGCACCAGCTAGCTGCCCTTCCTTGTGCCAAGAGCCTCTTACAAACATTATCTCATTTGATCTTTACAACTCTGGGAGGCAGGTGCTCTTATGATCCCTATTTTACAGGTGAGGAAACTGAGGTAAGCAGAAATTAAATGACTCCATCAGGGTCACACAACTAGTAATGTCTGAGACCTGATTTGAACTCAGGTCTTCCTGAGCTGCCTTGGAACTGGAAGAAAGGACAAAGATGGGGTGGCTAGGTGGTACAGTGAATAGAACACCGGCCCTGGAGTCAGGAGGACCTGAGTTCAAATTTGGCCTCAGACACTTAACACAAAAACTAGCTCTGTGACCTTGGGCAAGTCACTTAATTCCAAATGCCCTCCTCCCCCCTCAAAAAAAAGAAAGGACAAATGTCATCTAATTCAACTAATCATTTTACGGATGATGAAACTGAGGCTTAGAAATGTTAGTGGCTTGGACAAAGAGATTGTATCTAAGAGAGTTTGACCTGAACTGAAGGCCTCGTACTCCAAATCCAGCATTCTTCTAAATACATCATTCTTTTTTGGAGGGAGAACAGCCTGAACCTGTGATTTTATTGACATTTTAAACTCTTTATGTAGAAATTCCTTCCATCAACACAGATTGACAACTTTGCTTCAGTTCTACGGCCTTAGAGTGTTGCCTAAGGCATTGGGGCTGAGTGACTAGTCCAGATACCTGTTTTTACAGGAAAGAAAACTGAGGCTTGATCTTACTGAATTCCAAGTCCAACAGGCTTTCCACTACACACCAGTTTGTCACACAGTTTCATCCACACATGTATATATCTGCATACATGACCTTAATCCTCCCAAGGCTGTGATGGAGTCTTTTTTTCTGTTTTAAATTTCTTAATTTTTTTTTTGCTTTTCCACCCTTTTCCCTCCTTCCCAAGGGAGAAAAGGAAGACATGCCCACTGCCTCTCTCTAACATGGGGCCAATGAATCACACATCCCTCTGGGAAACTTTCAATACTATTCTCCCTCCCAGAAATTCTGCTGACCTGGAAAATCGTTTCCATCTGCCTCCTCCCCCGTTCCAAATTCACTCAGCTCCCTCAGGGAGATCGTGGTAAATGGCATCTTTGGGGACCAACCTCCCTCTACCCCACAGTCGCCCCATAACTGCTCTGACCCCTAAACAAGTCTGCACCCTGCACACACCTACACACGTACCGTGACATTGGGAAATTCTTATTATTCCTTTGGAGACATCATGATAAGCAGCTTGGGGGACGAGGGGGTGAAGGGGGGCCCGGCATCAGCAGGTGAGTGACTGAACAACAAAGATCTCCTGCAAGAAAGCTGGGGAAGGGGGAGAGGGAGGCAGGGTGGAATTGTCTCTAAGTAGAGGGTTCGTCATGGCTTTCTATGAAGCAACAATGGCTTTTTAAAGTTAATTTTCTTTCTCCTGGCAGGGCTGCAAATCCACAGGGCTTTCCAATAGCATATTTGTGTACCTGCTGCTCTCCACCCTGGCCTCCACTCAGGGACCATAAGAGAAGCCATTAAAAAAAATTGTCCTCAATAATTTAAAAGTCAGTTCTATAGCTTAACAAATTAAGCCATAGAGAGGAAGAGGGAGAGGGAGAGGGAAGGAGAACAAGACAGAGACTTAGAATCATAGAATGTCAGGGAGACCAGCATGCCCAACCCTATCATACTATAGACAATAGAGAAAGAATTAGGGCCCATTGAGGGGAAGAGACCCATCTATTTTTTCCTTCCATTCACTCAAGGTGAAGAATAAAACATCTTTTGAACCAATGACCCATCATTCATTTATTCAGCAACTAAACATTCATTGAGTGCCTGCTGGATGCAGCTCATCAAGCTATAAGTGCCTGGATTTTCTGCCAGCCACCCAGCAGTTTCCTCACCCACAAAATGAAGGGAATGACCTAGAGACATTCTCTTAAGACCCTTCCAACTCTGATATTCTAAGATTCCATGATTCTGGCTGGAGGAGGCTCCAGAAAGGATCAACAAGATGGTGATATTATTTGGATCTCTAAGCATTGGCAGAGACATTCTACCTTGCAGTTGAAAGTAATTACTTTTGATTAGTCGGTTCGTTGGTTGTTATCCTTTGTGCTCAAAGAGGACCAAAATAACATCACTCTGTCAGAGTGCCTGACTGTGGCTGATCAGACCAATACAAGCTGAGAAGGTTCTACCATAGGTCAGGTGCAAATAATCCATGTGAATAGTATTTGCTTAAAAACATCATGTTAAATGAAGCCATACTATAGGAGACAGTCTTCTCAGCTAAACAGTGTCAGTCAACAGTCAGTCAGTGCTTAGCACAGTGACTACCACATAGTACCTATTCAATAAATGCACATTGACCAATTGGCTGTTCCTAGAACCCAAGTCCCAAGAACCTTCCTTACTAAGGGAACTTCTTTGATTCAATGGGGGCAGATTGAAAGGAAGGAATCACAACCTAGTTATGGAGACAAGCTGGCCTATAAATAAGCTATTATGTGCCATAATTTATAAATACAGAAGTGATTTGGGATGAGGCTCTATGTTACCTATGGGCATGAGATTTATGTTCATTATCTGCCTCAGCTATGAAAATCTTAATAAAGATTCATCCCCTCGCAAGAGATTCTGGAATCCCCATTCTGCCCCTCTTATTGAAGGATAATGGATCCTTTTGGCAAAGTGGAGAGAAGGCCTGGCTTGGAGTCAAGAAGATTAATTTCCTGCACTCAAATCTGACCTCCAACATTTACTAGCTGTGTGACCCTGGCCAAGTCACTTAACCCTATTTGCCTCAGTTTCCTCACTTGTAAAATGAGCTGAAGAAGGAAATGGCAAACCACTCCAGTATCTCTGCCAAGAAAATCCCATATGGGGTCATGAAAAGTTGGACACAACTCAACAACAGTAACAAATCAACCCTTTATTGACCTACAGAAAGAAAAGGCAAATCATAGAATAAGTAGACACTATGGTAGACAGGGGAATCCTGTACTAAATGTTGAAAGACCTGAGTTCCAGTCTTAGCCCTGCCACCTCCTGATTATATGACCTTGGACAAGACACTTCCTTGTAACACTCATTTCCAAAAGGGGGGTGGTGAGAATTATCTGCCCTCCCTCCCAGGGTAGTTGTAACCTAGTATACAAATGTGTGTTGCTATTAGTTACTGCTATTATTAGAAGTATTAGAACTATTATTAGAAATAGTTATTGCTATTATTAGAAACAAGAAGGCAATTCCTAATCCCCTTACCCATCTCCATCCTTTCACATAGAAAAATCTAAGGGCCAGAGAAGGGAATCAGGATGTGTAGTGAGTCAATGGAAGACTAGGGAATAGAACCCATGTTTCAGTGCCTAAGTGCCCAGCTAAGTGCTCTTTCCTCTACACCACAGTGTCTTCAAAGCATCTCCTTTCCCCACAACTAGTCTTTGTTTTATCTATGTATCTTTTTTTTTTGGCAAGACAATTAGGGTTAAGTGACTTGCCTAGGGTCACTCAGCTAGTAAGTGTCAAGTGTCTGAGGCTAGATTTGAACTCAGGTCCTCCTGACTCCAGGGCTGGTGCTCTATCCACTGTGCCACCTAGCTGCCCCTAACCATGTATCTTTATAAAGGTAGCAGGAGGATGATCAATAGGATGAGATTACAGGCATGACCTTTTTCAAAAAGGGACATCTATCATGCCTATCATGGGTCTGGACTTCTGCTAGGGAATTTCCCCCCACCCTACCCCTTTTGCTAGAGAATTTGATACCTCCTGGAGGATACATTGAACTCTTTTTTTTAAGTTAATTTATTTTTAGTTTTCAACATTCACTTCCATAAATTTTAAATTTTCTCCCCTCCCTCTCCTCCACCTCCCCAAGACAGTATGCAATCTGATATAGGCTCTACATATACACTCCTATTAAACATATTTTCACATTAGTCATGTTGTATAGAAGAATTAGAATGTTGTATAGAAGAATTAGAATGAATGGGGAGCCATGAGGAAGAAAAAATAAAACAAAAAAAAGTCTGCTTCGCTCTGCATTCATACAACATAGTTCTTTCTCTGGATGTGGATGACTTTTTCCATCATGAGTCCTTTTGGAATTGTTTTAGGTACTTACATTGCTGAGAAGGGCTAAGACTATCAAAGTTGGTCGTTGTACACTGTGGCTGTTACTGTGCAGGATGTTCTCCTGGTTCTTCTCACTTCACTCAGCATCAGTTCATGTAAGTCTTTCCAGCTTTTTCTGAAGTCCACCTGTTCATCATTTCTTACAGCACAATAATGTTCCATTACATTCATATACCACAACTTGTTCAACCATTCCCCAATTGAGGGCATCCCCTGAATTTTCAGTTCTTGGCCACCACAAAAAGAGCTGCTATAAATATTTTTGTACATGTGGGTCCTTTTCCATTTTGTAGAATACAACCCTAGAAGTGGTATTTCTAGGTCAAAGGGTATGCACATTTTTTAGCCCTTTGCGCATAGTTCCAAATTGCTCTCCAGAAAGGCTAGATCAGTTCACAACTCCACCAACAATGCATTAGTGTTCCAATTTTCACACATCTACTCCAACATTTATCATTTTCCTGTTTTGTCATGTTAGCCAGTATGAGTATGATATGTGTGATGTGAGTTGTTTTGATTTGCATTTCTCTAATCAAGGATACATTGAACTCTTGATTGATCCTCAGTAACTGGGGTTGTAGAGGAGGTGAGTAATAACTGAGGTTCAAGAGCCTAGATTCTCACCAGAAGGAACCAGACCATAAGATGAGGCTACCCTCTCTTTAAGCTTCTTTTTACCTAGGACTCTTCCAGAGTTTTTTCTCACCCTGCACTTCCAGCAAGGTATTGAGAGGGGATTTCTGTCTCTTCCCAACTCCCAGTGGCAGGTTGGGAGAAGAAGCACATGGCAGAGAGAAGATGAGCTCATCTAAGTGATCTTGATACTGGGCCTTTCCTCCTTGGCTGCCTTCTGTTTTCTTTTATTTCCCTTTCTGAGCACAGGTCAATAACTAATGATCCTGAGAAATGAATATTTCCAGAGTTTCCAATTATTTTTCCAGTTACCTCACCTCATAAGTAATTCTGAGGTGAAAAATTCCTGAGTTCTAGAGTTGAGTTTTGACTACTCAGATTTCCTCATTGGTGAAAAGACTACTGCCACCAGGATCACCCTGTATCTGAAAGACTAAAGAAAGTCATGCCCTAGTCAGCCAAGAATGTGGACCTTGCCAACCTTCCATGTTAATTGCTATGAGTTGCTGGGATAGCACGTTTGAGATAACTGCAAAATATCTGTTCCGAAGTCCCACAAAAGTGAATAGGAAGGCCATATAATGAGTGTTATGGTTATTTGAATAGTGTATGTTTTCTAGATTTATTCATAAATGCCTTTGAATTCTTTACATCTTATGTATTTTCTTTTTAAAATTTTATTTTATTTTTAATTTACAGAATAAAACAAGCATTTCCATAATACTATAATTAAAATGATGATTGCACATGAAACTACAAATCTACTATACACAATTTGCTATTCTTTTTATATATACAGCAAAGTTATCATGTAAATTTATTTTGTTTTCTTTTTCTTTTTTTTCCTTTTTTTTCTTTCCTCCTCCACCCCCACCCCTGGCTCTAGAGATGGCTACCATTAGACACAAATAGATATATAGATATGTAAAATTATTCTACACATACTTCTATTTATCAGTTATTTTTCTGGATGAAGATAGTGTCTTTCTTCATATTTTTTATGTATGTTTGGGGTGAGGGGGTGTGTGGGTGTGTGTATACATAATTTGGATTCTTATAATAGTCAAAATGACTTATTCACTCAAAGTCTTTCTTGCTTTTTTTTTTTTTCCGAAGGGGGAAGGCTGGGCAATTGGGGTTAAGTGACTTGCCCAAGGTAACTCAGATAGTTAAGTGTTAAGTGTCTGAGGCTGGATTTGAACTCAGGTCCTCCTGACTCCAGGGTCAGCACACTATTCACTGTACCACCTAGTCACTCCAACTCAAAGTCTTTCTTAAAACAATATTGCTGTTAATGTATACAAGGTTCTCTTGGTTCTGCTCATTTCATTCTTCATTATTTTGTGCAAGTCCTTCCATGTTTTTCTAAAATCATTGAACTCCTCATTTCTTATAGCATAGTAGTATTCTATCACAATCATATACCACAACTTGTTCAGCCATTCCCCAATTGATGTGCATCCTTACAATTTCCAGTTCTTTGCCACCACAGAGAGAGCTACATTTTAGAACATATAGGCTCTTTTCCTTTTTCCCTAATCATCTTCGGAAATAGACCTAGTAGTGGTATTGCTGGCTCAAGGGGTGTAGGCAGCTTAATAACTCTTTGGAGTGACATAAAGGTTATTTGTACAAGATATCCACACTATACATGGAGGAGGTTCACTGTACCTTTGGGGGAGGGCACCCTGTTTCTCACATTTGGGGCAACCTTAGAAATGAGCTAATGAATAAGTTTGGGGTTAGAGATCCCTGGAGGTTTAATCTGTGGGGGAAAAAATCAGACTCCCTCTTGGGGTAAGGCCCCCAGAATAAAAACCCTAATTAAGCTCAGAGTCCCTTATAAGGGACCACTGGGACATGAGATATACCTTAGGGACACATCCAGAATGTGAGGGGTTGATTTTCAACTAACTTCCAAGTGCTTATGATTTCTTTTGGGGATCCCACACACCTTTGTGTTTATCTGGATTTGTTCCATATCTTTTTGAGATAGCTGGCTAGTCCTAATGTGGCGATGAGTTCAGACCTCTATTCTGAGTATCCTATGTTTTTCCAGAGAGCCACTGGAAACATTTTAGGCTGGCCTATGTAGAGACAGAAATGATGATTTCTCTATTGGCCCAAGGCAAGCTAACAGAATTATATCCTCTGCCAGTAAAGGAAAGAGCACTGCTCTCAGAGAGACAGCCTGTGTTTGAATCTTGGCTCCCACACTTAGCTGTGTGGTTTTTTGTGCTTCTACATTCTGGATCTCAGTTTCCTCATATCAAAAATGAGGAGGATTGGGCTAGATGGTCTCTATAATTCTTCCCAATAAAAACTCTTTGTGATTCTGATTGTGATTTCTGGAATAATATTATACAAGGTGTTGTCTTTCATACACAAACATTATTAGAGGCATTGTGGTACAAAAACCAAAAGGGCTGAATTTGGAGTTAAGGGATCTGCGTTCAGATTCTGGCTCTGCTTCTTACTTATGTGACTGGAGAAAAGTTGTCTCCCCTTCTCTGGGCCTCAGCTTCCTTATCTGTAAAATGGGGGGGGGGGGGGTTGAAGGAACAAAAGCAAGATCAAAATATAGCAGATTGAGTTAGCTCTCCATGTGTTATCCCCAGGGGAGCCAGGACACTGCCTTTTAGGGCCTTGAGCAATTTCACGAGCCTCTCTCTTAACCTCATCACTACGTCTAATCTCTTCCTGGAATCTACTTTGGTCTAGACTACTCTGGAGTGACCCTCCACTTGTCCCTAGCTTCAGCAATAACATCACAGATTGGCATTATCACTGGGCTGAGACTGGCCAAAGCTACATTTGTTGGGCTAAACACAGCTCAGGACAGGGGAACCTCAGACACCAGACCTCTTACTATCTGGACCACATCAAGGAATAGGACACTGGTACCTGGTCCAATCTCCCTTTTTCCCTAAATACTCAAAAAAGAATTAATGATAGGTCCTACCATTCTCAGGACTTGTGGGTGGAATCTCCATTCCCAAAGTAGTGTGTCCCCATCCTATGGCTAGTAAATTCCCATCTCCTCCTCTCCTAATCCCAGTAATACAAAGCCTACAGCTCACTAAAGAAAAATTACTGCTCCTTCCTTTCTGTCATTGCCAGTTCTCTCTTTTCCATACACCTCAGCCATGACCTTCTCAAGTTCCCACCCAACTCTTCTCCCCACTTACACTGTGCCCCCTGGAAATTCACTGTACTGCTAACAGACTTCCTTTTATTGGAGATCTTTTCTTCTCATACTACTTTCATCTTCTGGGGGCTTGCAGCAACATTGTTGTTTCCAGAAGATGCTGTCCACTCTGTCTAGTATTAGATACACCTTATCATGCACCTCGCTTGACACACTGAGCTGCTCCCTACTGCCACTTACAGGTCATCCCCAGACACCATCATCAAGCAACCTTTTTCAGCTCTAAGATTCACTCCATCCAAAATACACCATAAAGTATATCCCAGGGGTAGCTGTCTTCCAGTTTTCTTTCTGTGTTCATTCTTGATGATCTTATCTGCTCCCATGGGTTCAACTGTTCGGTCCCCATGCAGCTGACTCAAAGAGCTCTTTATCCAGCCCTAGTCTCTCTCCTGGGCCCTAGTCCTACATCCCCGACTGCTGGTTAAATATGGCACATGTCAAAGGTCTCCCCAAAGTGGGGAGTAAAAGATATTCAATGTACAATACAAATCAGGCATGGGACAGGTACTTATTTCCTACACACAAAAGAAGTGCTAAACATAAAAGACTCACAATATACAATTACAGAACAATTTAAAACAGAATTTGGTAACTAATTAATGACCATTTTTACAATTTTCTGGGAGGGTGATACTTAAGCTTCATCAAAACATAAAGCAGTTTGCAGGACTGCTGATTAGGCATTTTAGATCTCACCTCAGTTCAGCACTATATCCCTACCTTCTGGCAAACTGGGCCAGAGGCTTGGTCTCTTCCTTTTGCAGGCAGCCATCTTCTCTGATTACATTTACTACCACTGTGACCAACCAGCTTCATTCACTCGAACTTCCAGACCTCTTGAACTCACAAGGTTGTCTCCAATCTTGAAAGGTGATGTTCAATCAGGTACTCAGGAAAGAAAATACAACACAGAAAAGGCAGCCAGGTGTCTCAGCAATGCACCCCCTAGGGGAATCCTCTTAATCTAACTGCCGCCATGATGCCAAGAAGGAGAAGGATCAGCCCATGCCCAAGCCATTGCTAGAAATCTCAAAGTTCTATGTGACCTGGAGAGCAAAAGGAAGAGAGAAAGAGACAAACAGACAGAGACAGAAAGACAGAGAGAGAGAGAGAGAGAGAGAGAGAGAGAGAGAGAGAGAGATACAGAGAGAGAGACAGAGAGAGACAGAGAGAGAGAGAGAGAGAGAGAGGCCTCTAGAAGAAGCCTCTCCTTTTAATTTGCACAAGACCTCATCTCCTTGTTGCTGTCCTTGGTGAAAGATCAAGGGACCACTCAGGACTCTCTTTGTCACTTCAAAAATAACCAGTCTTTTCAGGGCTGGTCTATCATAAGGAATCATCCTGGGAAGTTATCATCTCCAAAAGATTCAAGCACTTTGTCACCATTTCCCTAGAGTCTCTAGAAGTTTCCAGGAGAGTTCTTTGAGGACTCTCCCTATAATCACCTCCTCTAAGCCAGTTCATCCTCCACCACACAGAGCAAAAAGATAAGGCAGAGATGAGTTGGGTTTCCCTTTGATTGTGCTAAAAAGGTGAACCCTACCAAGCAGGGATCTAAAATCATGGATCCAGGACCCTGCCTTAGTGTAGAAAGACCTACAGAGGCTCTTTGTGGAGAACCAAATAAACAAAAGGCAGGCTGCTGTCCTAGGCTGGCCCTAAATAAAACAATGGAGTAAATTATGTATCCTTTTTTTGCCTCTTCATCCAGTCCTTTCAGGGTCTCTTCCCTCACTTCCTTTTCTTGACTCCAGTCTTTTCTAAATACCTTTACCTACTGTCACAGAGGAAGATGAGCCATGGGAACTTAGGTTGGCGGGGGGGGGCTTACACATCTTCTCCTTTAAAGTCTCATTTAGAGAAGTTGAGGTCCAGTGAAGGGACATAACTTGCCTTAGGTCATAGAACAAGTTGTCAGGGCTCAAATGAAGGTCTGTTGAACCCCCAGACCACGTCACTCTTTACCACAGCTGTCCATAATCTCATTTACAAAAAGAAGTTAGGGACTTAATCTGCTAGAAGACACAGCAAAGAGTGCTGGAGTCGGAAACAGAGGACCTGAGTTCAAATCCAGCCTCAGATACTTACCAGTTGTGTAACCCTGGGCAAGTCCATTAACCTATGTCTACCTCAGTTTCCTTAGCTGCAAAATGGGAATAATACTATCACCTAGTTCTCAAGGCTATTGTGAAGATCAAATGAGATGATATTTGTGAAGCATTTAGCATAATGCATGGCATGTAGTACGCTATTAATAAGTGTTTGCTCCTTCCTTCCCACCTAGATGTATGACCTTAGACAAGTTATTTAACTTCTCTCAGACTCAGTTTCCTCATCATCAAAAGGAGGAATAATAATAGCACTTATTTCCCAAGCTTGTGAAAATCAAATGAGATTATATTAAAATACTCTGCAAACTTTTAAGCACTATATACATGCTGGTTATTATTATTTTCCCCTCCTTGGGGGTATCTGCATTTTAAAATAAAGGATAGTAGCTAATCCAAAGGAAAGGCTCACTAATGGTATAATTTCAGGACTCCAGTACGAGATATTTTCAAGTTCAAGGCTGTTTCCCAGTGCTCCTCACATCACACCGCCCACTCTACCTTCATGTAGGATTGGCCCTAGTCTCTGCACTTGGGGAGCTCTTGAGAAGAAATTTAAGAACTCTTAAGAATACATTTATAAACAAGCATTGATGAGTTGAGCTGTAGGAGACATGGCTGAGGAGACATGAGGAGGGAGCCCAGAGCACACAAAAGCCACCCTGCTGGGATGGATCACAGGCTCAACTGCTTTGCACGGGACACCTGCTAGCAAAAATTTGGGCATCACCAAAGGATGGGAGGGAAAGGTTTAACCAGGAGTCAGAAGACCTGTATTCAATCCACTACTTCAGTTACTAAATAGCTGGGTGAACCATAGCACACTTGTAGATCTGAGGGGGGATATTACAGGTGGACAGGAGCCTCTGGAAAAATGAGAACAGAAAGGGGAAGAGCCTTGCTCAAGGTCACATGGCAGAGCCAGGGCCAGAACCTCCATCTTCCCATTCCCAGGCCAGTGCTCTTTCCACTGCCCCAAGGAAATGTCACCTTTCTAGGGGACTCAGTTTCCCTCTTTGTAAAGTAGACTTAGGGTTAAAGGAAACCTTCAGGTGAATCAAGTCCATGCCCCTCCCCACTACCACCATTTTACAAATGAAGAAACTAAGTCTTAGAGAAGTTAAGTGATTTGTTCAAGGACACACAGCTAGTAAATGTCAGAGGCAGGAACTGAAGCTCTGTCCATGGATCAGATTAGACTGTCTCTAAGGTCCCTGCCAGTTTAAAGATTCTGTAATTCTGATTCTGTCTCTGGTCCCTGATAGAATTATAAATCAAGAACAGGAGGATACCAATTCCAAAACACTAATTTTACAGAAGAGGAAAAAAATCTCCAGAGAGAAAGGTAAATTACTTACCCAAAGTCAACCACTCAATAAGTATGTTAGGGGGAAAGGAAGGAAGGGAATTTGAACCCAGGTTTTCTGACTCCAGAGTTAGCAGTGCTGGGGCGGAGCCAAGATGGTGGTATAAAAGCAAGAAAACTCCATGAGCTCCCTATAACTACCTCAAATACCTATAAAATATGACTCTAAACAAACTTTAGAGCTACAGAACCCACAAAGTGACAGAGAGAAAAAAACCTCCTGCTAACGGCAGTCTGGAAGGCCAGCAGGAAGAGTCCATTACAGCACCCTGGGAGCCCAGCCCAGTTCCACCTGAGCCCCAGGTTTTAGCTCCAGAGCAACCCAACCAGCAGCGGTTGGAGCAGACTTCAAGAGAGTGAATCACCAGCAGTTGTGGTGGTTTCCAGATTTATCAACCCATAAATGCCAAAGAGCAAATAAAAGGTCAGTGTGGGAATCTATTGGAATTGGGGGGACAGAAGAGCTGTCCAGCCCCTGCCCCCTACGGCAAGAAGTGGCAGAGGTACAGTGGCCATGCAGCTGCCACTGTGTGGCTGCTTCAGAGCTCCTGGCCTGTAGATTGAAGGGGGACCAAGCAACCATTCAGAAGGTAATGGTTCTTGCTTTAATTTGCTTGGATCTGGATCACTGTCTTGGGTGGAGGTCCTGGGGTGTGTGGCCAGTGGGCCAGAGACTGTGGGGGCTGCATAGAGGGCACCCAACTAATAGCTCCAGCAGCTGCAAAAACCCCAGCAATTTGGGACAAAATTCTCTCTGGCAGCAGAGTTCTACTGTGGCAAGGAGCATAGAAGTCAAGTAATTGAGTGGTAACATGAGCAAGCAGAGAAAGCAAAGCAATCAAACCTTAAATTTCTTTTGGGGGACAAAAAGGATCAAAGCATGAAAAGGGAGGAAGACAATGAAGTCAGAACTCCTACATCAAAAGTTTCCAAGAAAAATAAGAATTGGTTACAGGCCATGGAGAAGCTTAAGAAGGATTGTGAAAATCAAGTAAGAGAAGTGGAGGAAAAATTGGGAAGAGAAATGAGAATGATGTAAGAAAATCATGAAAAGAGAGTCAACTCTCTAAAGTCAACTGACTGAAGAAAATAACACTTTAAAAAATAGACTAACTCAAATGGCAAAAGAGGTCTAAAAAGCCACTGAGGAGAAGAATGCCTTAAAAAACCGAATGTGCCAGATGGAAAAGAAATTTTAAAAGCTCACTGAAAAAGAAAAGAAAAGAAAAGAAAAGCTCACTGAAGAGAATAATTCCTTCAGAATTAGATTGGAGCAAATGAAAGCTAATGACTTTATGAGAAATCAAGATACTATTAAACAGATCCAAACAAATGAAAAAATAGAAGACAATGTGAAATAACTCATTGGAAAAACAACTGACCTGGGAAATAGATGAGGAGAGATAATTTTAAAATTATTGGACTACCTGAAAGCCATGATCAAAAAAAGAACCTAGAAATCATACTTCAAGAAATTCTCAAGGGAAATTGCTCTGATATTTTAGAACCAGAGGGCAAAATAGAAATTGAAAGAATTCACCAATCACCTCTTGAAAAAGATCTCAAAAAGAAAACTCCTAGGAATATTATAGCCAGGTTCCAGAGTTCCCAAGTCAAGGAGAAAATATTACAAGCAGCCAAGAAGAAACAATTTGAATGTTGTGAAAACACAATCAGGACACACAAGATCAAGCAGCTTCTACATTAAGGGATTGAATGGCTTGGAATATGATATTCCAGAGGTCAAAGGACCTAGGATTAAAACCAAGAATCACCTACTCAGCAAAACTGAGTATAATGCTTCAGGGGAAAATATGGTTGTTCAATAAAATAGAAGACTTTCAAGCATTCTTGATGAAAAAACCAGAGTTGAGTAGAAAATTTGACATTCAGAGTTAGCTCTGCTTGCCCTCTGCCACAAATAACTACTTGCAATTATAGGAAGGTCTTTGTATGTGAAGCCAGAGGATCTGAGTTCAAGTCTTGTTCTCTGACATTGTGTGATTTAGTGCAAATCATTTCCCATCTCTGGGAAATTTTGCCCTCATTTTCTTTAGCTATAAAATGGAGGGGGTGATTTTAATGATCTCTAAGGGTTCTACAACTGCTTTAACCAACTAGCACAAACCTCTTCCCTTCATGATTGGGAGGACTTACCCAGGATGAGCTACTCAGAAAGGGCATGGCTTCTCCTTTCTAAGAAGAGCAGAATTCCTTCCCCCATATCCCTAAGCTGACTAATTCATTATTTGGTTGCCAGCATCTCCTGGTATAGGGTCTAGCATCGTGGACTTGGAGTTAAGAAGGTCTATGTTCAAATTCCACCTCAGGTGCTGACTAGCCCTTTGACCACAGGGAAGTCACTTTCCCATTCTGAGCTCCAGTTTTCTCATCCATAAAATACAGATAATAATAGTACCCACTTCACAGGGTTATTGTGAGGCTTAAATGAGATGATGTATGTGAAGCAATCTGCAAACTTTAAAGCCCTATATAAATGTCAGCTATTGTTATTATTGCCTATAATGTTCTCAAAGGCCCTTCTGGATGAAAGGCTCTAATGTATGATACCCCTCCCCCACCCGAACTCAGTTAAAGCAATCGACCTTGTCCAGTGGGAGAGGGAGGAAGGCCTAATGAGCTTACTCTAGGACCTCAGGCAGGTAGTTCAGTCCTGCACTGTATTTAAAGGGTTGGGGGAAGAGGCTGGGAAGGGAGACTTGTCTAGTGGGAAAGGGATGAAGGCTCATTACCCCGTTCCCCACTGCCCCCACCTCACCTCAGTAATTTTCCTAGAAGTGTGCTCATGCTGCGTCAGATAAATCTTAGCAGTGATTGACTGGGTTTCAATCAGAAATCCATCTTCCTTTAAGGACTGCCTTTGGATAAAAGTAGAAAAGGTAACCTGCAATCTAGCTCCCCAATGCCAAGCAATAATGGGGGAAACAGCAAAAGAATCCTCCAACCCCTCTGTCCTTCACCCTCCTCCCTCACTCCTCAGTTTGGGGTGTGGGGAGGAAGTACCCTTACCCCATATCACATGAGGTACAACACTAAGGCTCTGGGCCTCAGTAAGGATGGGAAAGAAAAGGAGGAAATCCATAACCACTGTCCCCTAAAACATAGACCATTTTCTGCTTACAATTCACATATGAGTTTGGCCAGATGACCTCCAAGTCCTGAAGCTATGATCCTATGAAAAGTTATGAAGTTCCTACCAGCACACAGCAAGAAGATCACTGGGGTTTTTTTTGCTAGACTTGTGATTTCCTTGGTGTAGGGACCTCTCAGGAAGGAATACTATTTTGTGACTTTGACACCTACTCGGTGGCTATGCAGTCTTAGAGAGTCACTTGGGATCACTGAGAGGTAAAATCCATAAATAATTCAAGAAACCCTAGTACAGTAATATTAGGAATACAGCATACACACATACACACACACACACACACACACACACACACACACACACACACACCACAGCAAGACAGTGCCTGCCTTCAAGGAGCCTAAAATCTAAAGAGTATGACATGGTTCTTATTGTTCATCCTATTGAAAGAGGGCCAATGACATCATGGGGTGCCGTCTTGACTCATGGGTGAACTGGATTTAAGTGAGGCAGAATTGCATAGTCATCAGCCTCACTTTCTCTTCCAGAGTCATTGAAGTCCAACAGCAAAACAAAAGTCAAAATGACTGGTGATGGCCCAGGATACAGTGGATGATGGGATGTCTGGGGAAGACCTCTGCTGTGACAGCTGCTGAGTGCTTTTCAGGGCTGCTCATCCACCTTTGGTATCCACTTTCGCCCAATTCTCTCACCTGTGGCTCCAAGAAGCTGTAGCATGCACAGCAGCTATACCCAGTCATACTTCCCCCAGCTGGAATGGGAAGATGAGAAGAATTTGTTCCAAAGACCATGAAGGTGACTGAAACAGGTTCCATGGAGCCATAAAGCTTGGTAAGACATTGTCATTTGTCCTTTGTTCTCAAATAGGACCACATCATCAAAGAAGTGATGCCATGGCATGCTAGTGAAGTGGATTTAAGTGAGGGAAGGCTGTGCAAGGTCATGAGCCTCACTTTCTCCTCTGTCCAGTGTCAAAATATAGATCAGGATAACTGCAGATGTCCCCTCACTGCCCCCCCCCCCAGCTCATGAAGTGGGAGACCTTGGTCTTTTTAAACTAAGGTCTTTAACAGGTCTCAGTCTGACTAAGGCAACACCCATTCAGTGATTAAGGCTAGGTAAGAAATGAAGCAGAGAACAGCCTCTTTATCTAGTTAAAAAAAATCATCGAGGGGAAGAACCTCAAGGTTTCCGGCCAAAACAGAAACAATTGCTATTTACAATACACTCTGAGCCAAACGGTTACCAAGTGGTACTTGGCCTGGTACCTATTGTTAGCCAATCAATGAGAGCCAGAGTGATTTGAGTTTAAGGCATGGTCCTTAAAAATAAAGGTTTCAGTATCAAAATTTATATTCCTTTAAGCAGAGCACCTGTAGGTAAAGGTATGATACCCTACTTAGGCAGAGAGAAAACAAAGAGGGGGGGGAGGGAGGAAGGGAAAAAGAGAGAAAGAAAGAAAGAAAGAAAGAAAGAAAGAAAGAAAGAAAGAAAGAAAGAAAGAAAGAAAGAAAGAAAGAAAGAAAGGAGGAGAGGGTTAGGGAGAGGGAGGGGGAGAGACAGACAGACAGACAGACAGACAGAGACCCACATTGCCTAACTGGCCAGTTCCAGATGGATCCCCAGTGGGGCAGCTCTTATACTCATAGAGGTTGTTGTTTGTCCTTTGTTCTCAAAGAGGACCATAACATCAGGGAGGTGATGCCACGATGTGCAGGTCAGACACTGAAGACTCCAAGAAAGACATAGGTCTATGCATATAAACCTATATGTCTCACTCCATTTTGCTTCTGCTATTCTGCCTGATTTCAACTCCACAGAACAAGATGCCCCTGCACTGGGTACCTCCACTATTCCTCCCCCACCTTTCCTGCCTCCTTCTGTGATTTGTCTTCCTTTTTAGACTGCAAGCTCCTTGAGGGCAGGGATGTCTTTCTTTTTATTAACTACACAGTGCCTGGCACATAGTAGGCCCTTAATAAATGTTTATCAGATTGGATTGGATATGTGAAATAGACGTATGTAACCTCGGAGGAGAATAGCATTTGCACCAAGTCACAAAGGCAGAATAGATGATAAAAAGAGTTAGATCTCCCTGACTCAAAGCCAGACCATTAGCCACCTTGGCCTTGCTGCCCATCTATAGAAAATAAAAGATTTTTAAAATGGCATAGCGTCTCCCTGGTCTTAAAAAGCTTATAATACAATATAGAGCTTACAATATACAGGCAAGGGAGAAATATAGGCAAGTGTGCTAAGGTAAAAATGCTTGGAACAGGGAAAAGGAGGAGGGAGAGAGAAGGTTTTGACCCTCTGACCTGTCTCTGGGTAAAGACTGCATTGGGAATAGTTGAAGGTGGGGCACTATCATTGGGCATTGACTCTATTTTGGTCGGGGAAAGAGTTGGTAGGAAGCCAGGACTCTGATAAGCCACCAAAAGCAAACATCCTCTTGGTTAAATGTCAGAAATAAACCTCCCCTTGGCTGCTTGAATAGCCCTGAGGAGCAGGGGTCGTTCTTCAAAGGGAGGGGCAGGACTTCACCCAGGCACCAACTGGCATTGCCTCCTCCCTCCTTTATACAAGAGGGGAGGAAGCAGTGGCCCAGAAAGAAGATCTATGGCCTCAGTCCCCTTTCCTCTAACAAACACCAGGGTAGGTCTTCCTCCACACACATGCACTCCCTCCAGATATCCCCCTCTCAGGATCCTAGCTTCCATCCCTACTAAGTTCAAATCTTGTTGCTGTTCAGTCATTTTAGTATTGTCCAACCCTTCATGACACCTTTTGGGGTTCTCTTAACAAAAACACTGGAGTGGTTTTCTTCTCCAGCTCATTTTACAGATGAGGAAACTGAGGCAAATGATGTTAAGTGACTTGCCCAGAGACACACAGCTAGTGTCTAAGACTCCAGGCTTGGCATTCCATCCACTGTGCCTCCTAGTTGCCCCCAAATTAATTCAAATTGTTGCCACCTAAATGAAACCTTTCCTGCTCCTGCTTTCCTGCTCAACCCCCACCCCACCAGTTGCTAGTGCCTTCCACTCCCCCAGTTACCCTGTATTTCCTTTGTACATATTTTTTTGAATACAACATATACTTACATGTATACATAATATCTTCCCCATAGAATGTGTTCTTCTTGAGAGTAGGGATTGTTTTATTTTTGGAATTGTATCCCTAGCACATACACAGTAGGCACTTAAGGAAAACTTGCTAAAGGACTGATACACACACACACACACACACACACACACACACACACACACAAGTTGTGCAGTGAAAAGGTCACTGAATCAAAAAAAATAGAGGAATAATATCCAGATTCTGTCAATGATTTGCTCTGTGATCTTGGGCACATCACCCATTGACCCCCACCACCAGTCTCTCCCACCTGCACATGAATGCAAACACTTCCAGAGCAGGAATAGTTCCAGTAGTATGCATGGTGCATAGTGTCTGGGCACATAATAAGTGCTTTAGAAATATTTATTGATTTTTTTCATTATAATTAATTAAGTTTAATTAACTAAGTTTCCCTTCCTGAGCCCAGTCTCCCTCTCTGTAACATGAGGGCATTGAACCGAATTGTCTCTAAGGCCCCTTTCAGCTTTCTGGGCAGTGGTCCCCTGCATTGTCCTGACAAGGACACAGATGGACACTGGGCCATGGCCAGACCAAGCTGCCTCCCCACTAGACATGGGCAGTTTTCCTGTCCCCTCCCGCTTCGAGTGGCTCCTGATTCCAGCTCAGTGGTGTGTGTGGCCAGCGGGGAGCAGAGGCAGAGGCGGCAGCATCATAGCCAAACTGGTAAATAATGCATGCATCTTGGGTTGCTTGCAGCCTGACAAAAGCAGGTAGTGTATCAAAGTAATATCGTGCGGCGGATTGCAGTATAATAGCAGTAATTTAGTGCCCCGTAGGTGAGCAGAGATTCCGAGAGGATGAGGGCCTGTGCTCCTCGCTGACTGGCAAGGTGACTGGTGCGGCTGTTCCAGGTTTGACCTCTGGATTCCTTCCAAGCTAAGTGGAACCATAAAAAATTCAGAAGACCATGCTGTCTCCTAGCAAATGGGCTGCGGGCAGAGAGATTTTATTATATATCTATCCAGAGCAAGACAGAGGGACGGGCTGGATGGAGAGTGAGCAATGAGGCCCTCACCCACAAGCATCCGTGTCCTTATGCAAGCGCCAGCGGCTGCATATCTCCTGGAGATCATCAGCACAGCTGAGAGGCACTCAGCCTGTCCCCACCGAGGCTCCTTAGGCCATGGAGAGGCTTGGAGAGGCTTCTGGGGGCTCCCTGCAAGAGGGGTGTTCATTAGGAATAAAGCCCACTGCTTGCTGAGAGATTAGATTCATATCTCAGGCAAGCTCCTTGACAGCAATCCATCAGTCCTGAGTGGGGCCTGCCAAGGGAATACTCCTGCCCTGAACCCTGTACCTTCCACCCTCTTCCCTCCACCCTCCACCTTCTACCTTCCATCCTCCATCCTTTGTTCTCAGCCTTCTATGGAACACTTTTCACTCTTTTTTTTTTTTTTTGCTTTTTTTTGGAGGGGGCAGGGCAGGCGATTGGGGTTAAGTGACTTGCCCAGGGCTAGTAAGTATTATGTGTCTGAGGTCGGATATGAATTCAGGTCCTCCTGACTTCACTGCCCCACCTAGCTGCATTCTTGAACCCCCAATCTTCCATTCCCTAGACACTTCATTCTCTGCTCTCCATCCTCTATTACGTCCCCTCCGCCCTCTACTCAGCAAGCACCTTGAACCTACCTCTCTCCACTCCCTACCCCATCCTTTCCTTTCCGCCTTCTATTTACCCCTCCTCTCTCCTATCCTCCATTCTCAGCCCTCCACCCTCTATCCTCCTTTTCCCATCTACCTCAAAAGTTTAGGGCATTAACATTCCATCCCAGGTTTGGCTGGTACTGCTGTATCTCTCCCCTTTCCTTCCCCCACCCCATAATCATGGAAGTCATTCTGGGGTGGAGAGATGATAGCAGGAAATGTATTTTCAGGCTCCCTACGATCTTCTTGATCAGAGACAGCTGGAAGCATCTGAGCCGTGTATTCCCTCTGAGCTCCAAACATGGTGACCTGGAAGGTGATAATCATTGGCCCCTCTCAGGAAAGACAAAGAAATGGGGGAAAGAAAAGGCAGCTTATCCAAAGATCTGCAGCACTGTCACACTGCATTAACTGAGAGCTGGGTGTGTGGCTCGATGGGTGTATATGTCTATCTGCCTGTCGGTATGTATGAATGTGTACCTATGTGAATGTGTGTGGAGTCCAAAGGGGTGTGTGTGTGCATATGTATGTATGTGTGTGAATGTATGTAGAATCTGTGGGTATAGTCTATCCATGCACATATATTTTATATACATATAATATTAATGTATATAGGGTCTATGAGTATGTGTATGTACATGTGTCTGTATGTTTGTGTGTGTGAATGTATATGGAGACTGAGTATATGTGTGTATCTGTGTGTATGAGTTCTATAGATATGTATGTGTATGTGTGTGTATATATAATATATGAATGTATATGGGGTCTATAAGTATGTATATGTATTTGTGTACATATATGCATATAAAATCCATCTGTATTTTATGTGCATGTATCAAATTAATATGTATTAAATACTTATATGTATATAGATAGATAGACAGACAGACAAATAGATATAGAAAATACACATGCATATATACATACATAAATAAGCATGTGTTGTCTGGGCAGTACAGTGGTTTTGAAGTGCTAGATTTGAAATCCAAGAACCTGGGTTCTAATCCTGACTGGCCACTTATTGACCTGTGATCTTGGGCAAATTTCTTCCCCTCTCCGAGTCTCAGTCCCCAGCCCCACTCCCCTAAAATGAAGGAGTTGTATTAGAGGACTTCAAAGGTCTCTTCAGCTCTAATCAGTACTCCCCTCTAAGTGTCTCTGTGTGACTTTGTGTCTGATACACAGTTGGAGTTTAATAAACATTTATTAACTAACCAAGGGTGATCCTTGTGTTCATAGACCCATGGAATGGCAAGAGCTGGAAGGGACCTTAGGGGGCATCTAGTCCAGCACTCTCATTTTACAAGTGGGGAAACTGAGGCACAGAGAGGAGAAGTTGTCTATGATCACACAGCTGAATAGCATCAAAGTTAAAACTAGAACCTGAGTTGACTAACTCTGCCCAGAGGCCTTTCCACTGAATTCTGACCCTGCCCACCCCCTACCTTTATTGAGAGTCTGGCTCACTTACCCCACCCACGTCCATCTTTCCATGAACCCCTTCTCCCCAACATACACCCACATCTTCTGATGAGGACGCATCAGAGTACAGTGGAAAGTACGCTGGATTTGTAGCCGGAAGGCGTCAGTTACAATGCCAGTTTTTCCACTTGGGCTTTCTTGGGCTTTCCTACATTTCCTCATCTGTAAAACGAAGGAGTTGGACTAGCTGGCCTCTAAAATTCCTTCCAGCTCTACCTTCATGTTCCTATGATATAATATAACCCTTCCTCTTTACAGATGGAGAAAGTGAGGACCAGAGAGGTTGTAATTTGCTCAAAGTCACATAAATGGTAAAGGATGGCTTTGAACTCAGGTCATAGGATCATAGACCTATATCACATGACCATCGATCTTAGACCAATCTGTAGGGACTTCAGAGATCATCTAGCCCAACTCTGTCTTTTTACAGATGGGGAAACTGAGGCCCAGAGCAGTAAAGTCACATAGGTAGTAAGTGGCAAAGGAAGGCTTTGAACTTAGGTCATAGAATAATAAAACTGAAGGAATCTCAGAAACCATCTAGCCCAACCTCCCCATTTCACAGATGAGGAAACTGAGGCCTCTAGAGATTCAGTGATTTTTGCCCAAGGTCCAGTAAGTGATAAAGCCAGGATTTGAACCCCTATCCTCTGACCTCAGACCTCTTTCTTCTGAACCACCACTATCTCCTCAAAGATTTGTGAAAGGTTACCAGGTAGAAGTGATGCTTCTTGTCCTGCCTGACTCCAGAGAGCAGCATACTTGGCATGTGTGGAATTTAGAAGCAGTCCCACAAAAGGAAGATCTTTCTAACTAGCATTGTCCAGCAGCGGTTATAAGCTCTCTGTCACTGGAGATGATCGAGGATACTGGCTATTCACTGGTCAAGGATGCCCAGGAGGGATGTATGCATTGGAGACGTGGGTAGGGGCTAGGGGTCCTCCCCAGCGCCTTCCAGCTCAAATTTCTATAATGCTAAGATATATATGTAATGCTATGAGAGCTGATTATCAGACAAATCAGGAAAGAGAAAGCAGTCACTATGACTTTCCAGGGAAGCTCACAATGGAGACAGTAAATTCACACCATTTTCTTACTGGTGGCAAGTGACAGATCTGTCTGCAATCTCTGTTGGCGCCTGCTCCCCGCGCCCTCCCTCCTTCCCCAAGCACCCTCCCCCTCCCCTGGAAAGGCAAAGTGTCGGCTCAGCTGGGAGACATGCAGGCAGTGCTACCAGCCCCTTGTGTCTCTTTGAGCGACAAAATCCCGGAGACTGGAGAGCCTTTAATTACACACGGGGTTTGGGGGCGGGGGTGGGGATGGGGAGGACGACTACGTAGCAATTTCTCATCTCTCCCTCCCCACCCCAGGAGACAGAGAAGAAATTTCACACCCTGGCAAGCGCAGTTCCAGCTTTTTCCTTTTTGGATGCCAGCCTGGGGTTAAAAAGCTGGGACCAGGGACACAGGCGCTCACGCAACCTCCTCTGGGCTCCCGATTTCCTGATCTTGAAATTCACAGCATGCATCTTAAAAGACCTATAATCTGCTGTTCCTCGGGTTTCTGGAGCAATCAATGGCTCTGGCTCTTCTGCACCGCAGTGCCTTCATGAACCGAGGGCCTCCCACTCCCCTTTACTCCCACCCCCGCCCCACTCCTCCCTGTCCCAGCACTAAGACCTCTTAGGAGAGAAGGGGGTGGGAATGGTCCCATTCCAGAGGGAAGGGGTGGAGGGAGAAGTGCAACGTGGAGGTAGGTAGACCTTCCCTGGGAGTCGAGATATTCGGATTATCCAATCAATCGATAAATATTGATTAGCAATTTCTGTGTACTAGACATCAGGAATACGGATAAGGATACGAATAAGGACTGGAAATTCTCTCTACCAATGCACATGGGTGTCTTCTCTGCGAAGTATGGTCTTAGAGACTCGAATCCTGCACTCAAAGGTCAAGTTATTTGCCCAAAATCACACCAGTCACTAGGGATAAGAAGGCAAAAAAGGAAAGAGCCCTTGCCCTCAGGGAATTTACATTCTATAGGTCAAGACTTCTTAAACTCGGAAATGGGAGAGGGGGTGGGGAATTACATCTCTATTTTCACTAACCTCTAACTAAAATTAACTATTTTCTTCAATCACTTAAAAACTGCTTTGAGAAGAGATTTTATCAGACTGCCAGAGGGATCCAAGACCCAATGAAAATTAAGAACCTCTGTTATGGGTAGGTATAACATGTATGTAGGTGAGGGGGTTGTTGGTCAGAATACCCTTGTCCAATTAATTCTCTGTCATCACCATCCCCACCTCAACGAAGTTAATGTAATCACAAAAAGGTCAGGGGCAAATAGCAGAGATGTTAATGTGTTAAAGTACAAACATGTCTTTGCCCTTCTCTCTCCTTTTTTGCTGACTCTTTGTGACTCCATTTGGGGGTCATTTACTTCCATTTGAGGTTTTCTTGGCAAAGCAGCTTGCCATTTTCTTCTCTAGTTCATTTTACATATGAGGAAACTGAGGCATACAAGGTTAAGTGACTTTCCCAATCCCTTACCTGAGCAGAGTCATATAGCTAGTAAGTATCTGAGGCCAGATTTGAACTCATAAAAATGAATCTTCCCAATTCCAAGCCCAGTATTCTATCCACTGCACCATCTAGCTGCCCTTTCCCCTCTTAGAAAGTATGGATGAAATTGAAGAATAATTTGCTATTGGCTGGCAAAAGATTAACTGTGTTCCTAGTGGTTAAATTGACAAAGATGACAAAAGATGCAAATAGTCAATGTTAGAGGTTTGCAGAAAGACAGATGTGACTTGGTCCAACCACTCTGAAAGACAACTTGGGATTATGGGAATAAAGGACTAAAATGTCCATACCCTTTGATTCAGATATCCCATTGCAAGATGTAGAGCTGGAGAGGTCAATGATTTTAGACAAAGATCCCATTTATACCAAAATATTTCTAGCAGCACTTTAGTAATAGCAAAGAACTAGAAACAAAAGCAGTTGCCATTGATCTGGAAATGTCTAAACAAGCTGTGAAGGTAATGAATACATACTTGAATGTAATGTAGTATCACTGTTCTGTAAGAAACTATGAATATGATGAATACAGAGAAGCATGGGAAAACATATGAACTAGTACAAAGTAAAGTAAACAAAAACCAGAAAACAATATACACAATGGTTATAGCGATGTAAGTGGAAAGAACAACAAAACAATTGAAACTAAATGCTGTGAAATTATAATGACCAAGCTTGGCCTGAAAGAAAAGACATGAAAACTCTTTGTGTTGTTTCTCAGTTGTGTTCAACTCTCTGTGAGCCCATTTGGGGTTTTCTTGGCTGCAATACAGGAGTGGTTTGCCATTTCCTTCTCCAGCTCGTTTTACAGATGAGGAAACTGAGGCAAACAGGGTAAACTGACTTGTCCAGGGTCACACAACCAGGAAGTGTCTGAGGCCAGATGTGAACTCGGGAAAATGAGTCTTCCTGACTCCAGGCCCAGCATTCTATCGACTGAACCACCTAGCTGCCCCTGATTGTGTCTACTGATTATTAAAGAACTATTAAAGGGGTGGCTAGGTGGCACAGTGAATAGAGCATCGGCCCTAGAGTTAGGAGGACCTGAGTTCAAATCCGGCCTCAGATGCTTACCATAAAAAACTAGCCACATGACCTTGAGCAAGTCACTTAACCCCAATTGCTCCAAAAAGAAAAAAAAAGAACTATTAAAGGTAAACACACTGGTAGGGGGAGCTAGGTGCTTCAGTGGGTAAAGCATTAAGCTTAGAACCAGCTAGACTCTTCTT